>BSBM01000407.1:10205000-10385000 GCA_027924585.1 Larix kaempferi
CAATTATTGAATGATAGAAAACCCCTCCTCCTTGGGATTGAAGAAAAAGGCCCTATAGAAGAGCTATAAAACCCTCCGGGAGGGGGGGGAAGTTTTTTTTTGCTCCGAAAATAGCTGCTCTAGCTACTTGAATCGAATCTTCGATGTTCATTCCTTTCTTCATCGAATGAACACACGAAAAGATTGATCGGGTCATGTAGGAACAAGGTTCAAATCTCTTAGTCTGTTAGGATGCCTCCGCTGCATATATCACTGCACTTCTTTTTCAGGAGTCTATTGACATAATCGGATCATTCGATCTGGAGATTTCCTCCAATACAATAGTTATATGTCAAGTGGGTTTATGTATTGGATAACCACATCCCTAAGCAATTAGTGTGGATCATTTACTAAGATATGAAATAAATCCATGGTTGCTTATGATCCTATCAGTTCGCTCATTTAAGAGGGTTTCATTTTAATAGGTATCGACAAGAAAGCCAAGCACTAAGTTACATGTGAGATTAGTGGGGTTTATCATCATGATAATATTCATCACCATCACCATCATCATCAAAATATTCATCATCATCATCATCATCAGCATCAGCATCATCATCAACATCTTCATCATCATTGTCATCTCTAGGTTCCTCATCAACAGCTCCATCATTATTATCCTTTTCATCATCATCATCATCATCATCATCATCTTCATCACCATCACCATCATCATCAACATCTTCATCATCATCACCATCATCATCATCAACAACATCTTCATCATCACCATCATCATCATCATCAACAACATCTTCATAATCATTGTCATGATCATCACCATCATCATCATCAACAACATCTTCATCATCATCACCAACATCTTCGTCAACAAAATCTGTTTGGGAGAAGCTAATCCAATTCGAAGTTATTGATGTTTATTCTGTTCAATCATAAAAGATCCCGATTCATTCTTTTCAGAGCTACATCATGTTGATGTATATGTAACTTCGGAATGTATTTCATCTGTATATTTTATATATATTTGTTGTACCCTTATAAGAGATGTGTCATTCCTCTATAAGGAAGTGTCGTCATGTGGATTGACAAGTGTCGCAAGTGTGTGTACTTGCCGATGGGTTATTAGACTACCATTTGGGGTCGGCCCGGAATTATATATAATATAATGTGGATGTATCTAAGTAGACAAGTCGGCCCTAGTAGGTCACTGGGCAAAAAGGTAAGTATAAATAGACATAGGAGATCTCTATTTTACTCACTCGGAAAAGTAACTCACTCTCTCTCTGGAAAGTGGCGCACTTGTGAGGAGGAGGAGGATCATCTGCTAGGAGACTATCTCAGTGTTATTTGGTTGTATTTTGGTTGAGCCATTGCTCTCTCTATCTCTGAGGAAGTTGTGGGGTTTTTCACCTTAGGGTTTTCCCCACGGAAACTCTGTGTCTCTTGTCTCTATGCTTTTGATTCTTGTGATGCTTGTGATGCTTGTCATATTATGATTGTCATGCATTGATATACTGTAGATGTTATTCTCTCAGCAAAGATCCTAGAGTATAATGAATTAATGCTCAAAATTTAACATGGTATCAGAGCTAACTTGAGAAGAAGACATTTTGCAGTGACGGAAGCTTGTTTTCCTTGTTTATTGGGTTTCTCTCCACAGATTTTTGAAATTCAGTATAGTAGATTGGATCTACTCGTCAAGGCGCATCTATCTGTCCAATCAGAATTCAGTTCTGAGCATTTTCAGATTTGGCCCTAAAAATTAGGGTTTCCACAAAAATAGGAATTTCTGGAAACTGAAGGCACAGCTGGAAGCTCCTTGCAAAAATCGAAGGTTAGAGCTTTGGATCGAGATTTTTGGCTAGGTAGATCTCTGGGAAACTCAAACCCTAATTCAGGGCTCTCCCCAGTGAACCCGGGAGGAAAAAAAGGCAATTTTGAAGGGCAAGACTTTGCTGATCTCAAATTCTGAATGTACTAGGTTGATCAGCTCTCCAAGGCGCATCTTTCTATCCTTTTGGAATTTTGAAATTCACATTTTGATTTTTTAGGGTTTCTCTGACAAACCCTTATCCGAGACCAGATCCAATTTTCAGCACTTCAAGTGGTAAGTCCTAAATCTTTTCTATTTCCATTTGAAGTACTCTTAAAGATGTCTCTCCACACTAAGCTTGAGGATAAGCTTGAAGGGGCTGATAACTTCCGAGCCTGGAAGTATAGGATTGGGTTAATCCTGGAAGAGAATGAGTTGGACTCATATGTGAAAGAAGACATCCCTATCCCAGAGGATGAAGAAGCCAAGGCATTACACAAGAAGAACTTGGTCAAGGCAAAGAGAATCATTGCTGATTCTATCAAAGACCATCTCATACCCCATGTGTCTTCTCTTAAGACACCCAAGGAGATGTTTGGATCTTTGACCAAGCTATTTGGAGGAAAGAACATAAATCGGAAGATGACCCTGCAGAACCAATTGAAAGCAGTGAAGTTTCAGAATGGAGAAACCATTCAATCTTACTTTTCAAGGGTCTCCCAGATCAAGGAACAATTAGAAGCAGTAGATGAAATGGTGGAGAATGGTGAAGTGGTGATGACCACTCTAAATGGCCTACCCAAGTCATGGGATTCCTTTATTCAAGGAATTTGTGCAAGGAAGAAGTTGATCTCCTTCAGTAGACTTCGGGAAGAATGCTCTCAAGAAGAAGCTAGACTTATAGCTCGTGAAGAAAAGATGGGAGGTGAAGATCAAGCTCTTGCAGCCCACACCAGGAAAGGAAAGTTCAAGAAAGAGCCATCTCACTCCAAGAGATCTTCACATCAATTCAAAGAAAGAAAAGTATGCTTCACCTGTAATGAGAAAGGACATATTGCCATAAATTGTCCCAAGAACAAGAAGGACAACAACATCTCAAATAAGAAGAAGAAGGGTGGCAAAACAAGGTTTCATGCTCATGCTGCCGAAGATGATGAACCTCCAAAGAAGAAGGCTAGGGCAGAAAGTGATAGTAATGATGACTCATCAAGTGAAGAAGAGTATGTTCTGATCTCTGCTCTCACAGGTACCATCTCCCATGGTTGTAATGATTGGTTGATTGATAGTGGGGCTTCCAAACACATGACTGGGTTCAAAGAATCTTTTGTGAACCTATTTGAACATGAATCACCCCATAAGGTGAAACTTGGGGATGATTATCAATACCCAATCAAAGGAAGTGGTGAAGCCTCCTACAACCTAGATTCTGGAAAATCTCTGAAGATGAAGGAAGTACTTTATGTACCTGGGCTCAAGAAGAACTTACTCTCCATTTCTGCATTAGATGCAAAAGGTATGAGGGTTGCATTTGTGGATGGCCAAGTCCTAATGTGGCCAAAGGGAAAGACCATAGATGATGCAGTAGTAATTGGAGAGCAAGAGGGAGGCTTGTATAAATTGAAGGGACAACCTGAACATGCCATGGTGCATGAATCCATGGAACCAAGTGAACTTTGGCATAGAAGACTTGCTCACATGCACTATAGAGCACTTCCAATTGCAAGCAAGGCAGTAGAGGGTCTTCCTGAAATCAAGACCAAAAATGAAGGTGTTTGCAAAGGATGTGCAAAAGGTAAGAATATTAAGAAGGCTTTCCCAAGCAGTGAAAGCAAGGCAAAAGACATCCTGGAAATCATCCACTCAGATGTATGTGGTCCTATGTCATCCATTTCCCTAAGTGGGTATGTTTACTATGTCTCATTTATTGATGACTTCTCCAGGAAGACTTGGGTATACTTCTTGAAGGGCAAAGATGAGGTGCTTGATAAATTCAAGGAATTCAAAACCTTGATGGAGAATCAAACTGACAAGAAGATCAAAACATTCAGATCCGACAATGGTGGAGAATTCACCTCAAATGACTTCAAGAAGCTTTGCAGTGATTCAGGGATTAAGAGGGAGTTGACTGCTCCTTATAATCCTCAACAGAATGGTGTTGCAGAAAGGAAGAACAGAACTATCATGGAAGCAGCAAGGGCAATGTTGCATGACCAGGATCTTCCTATGCATCTATGGGCAAAAGAAGCTAGAACAGCTGTATATGTGCAGAACAGAACACCCCACAAGATATTGGACAACAAGACACCAGAAGAGGTCTTTTCTGGTAAGAAACCTGAAGTCAGTCATCTCAGAATATTTGGTTGTCCAGTGTACACTCATGTCCCAAAGGAAAAGAGGACTAAACTAGATCCTTCAGGAAAGAAGGGTATTTTTGTGGGATACATTGAAAGCTCGAAGGCTTACAGAATATACTTTCCAGGGTTCAAGAAGATTGATGTCAGCAGGGATGTAACATTTGATGAAAACTCAGCATTCATCAAATCAAGGAAGGCACCTACTGAAGTTTATGAAGAACCTGAGGAAACAAGATTTCAGGACACTCCCATGACTGAAGCAGTTCCAGAAGCTGTTCGTGAGTTTGAAGATCCACAAGAACCTATAGATCCACCCCGTGAGGATAACTCTCACAAGAGGAAACCTGTATGGGCTAGAGAGCTCATTCAAGATGCAGAAAGATTTGGTATCCCAGAAGAAGAACACAGAGCAAAGAAAAGAACCAGATCACAAACCAGCTATGTTGCTTTACTCTGTGACATTATGAACAAAGAACCTTCCAGTTATGAAGAAGCAGCAGAAAAGAAAGAATGGAAGGATGCCATGGTTGAGGAATACCAATCAATAATGATAAATGATGTTTGGGATGTTGTCCCAAGACCTAAAGAGAAGTCTGTTGTGACTTCTAAATGGATCTTCAAAATCAAACATGCTGCAGATGGCAGTGTGGAGAAATACAAAGCAAGATTCGTAGCTCGTGGATTCTCTCAGAAAGAGGGAATAGATTATGAAGAAACTTTTGCACCTGTAGCCAGGTATACTTCCATCAGAACGGTACTTGCCCTGGCTGCAGCTATAAAATGGAAAATACACCAAATGGATGTCAAGATCGCTTTCCTGAATGGTATAGTTGAAGAGGAAGTATATGTGGAACAACCACTTGGTTTTGAAATACATGACAGGGAGTCATATGTGTGCAGACTGAAGAAATCCTTGTATGGCTTGAAGCAAGCTCCCAGAACTTGGTATGGTAGGATGGACAGTTTCCTATCTAGTTTGGGCTTTACCAAGAGTAAAGCGGATTCCAACCTTTACTACAAGGTTGAGGAAGGGAATCCTGTGATTCTACTCCTGTATGTGGATGACTTATTTGTAACAGGAGATGACAGACTGATTGCAGATACTAAAAGGAAGCTTGCCGCAGAATTCGATATGAAAGATTTGGGAATGATGCACTATTTCCTAGGTATGGAGGTGTGGCAGAATGCAGGTGGGATCTTCCTTGGTCAAGGGAAGTACACAGTAGATATCCTGAAGAGATTTGGGATGATGGATTGCAAGGCCATGGCCACACCTATGGCATCGAATCTGAAGCTTCTATGTGATGCTTCATCTGAGCCAGTTGATGTCTCCATGTATCGTCAGATGATTGGGTCCTTGATGTACCTGACGAACACGAGACCAGATATTTGCTTTGCTGTGAACACATTGAGCCAGTTCCTGACGGATCCGAGGAGTGTTCACCTGATTGCTGTAAAGCATGTTCTGAGGTACCTGAAGGGTACAGTGGATTATAGGCTCAAGTATGAAGCGAATCAAAAGTTTAACCTGCAGGGTTATGTTGATTCAGATTGGGCTGGCAGTGCTGCAAATAGGAAGAGCACATCTAGGTGTTGCTTCAATATGGGATCAGGTGTGATCTCTTGGTTTAGCAGGAAGCAGTCCTGTGTAGCACTGAGTACAGCAGAGGCTGAGTATGTTGCAGCCTGTTCAGCTAGTTGTGAGGCAGTATGGCTACGGAAGCTACTGTCTGAGTTATTTGATCTCCCGCTGGATGCTACTGGTATCTTCTGTGATAACCAGAGTTGTGTGAAGCTATCCGAGAACCCAGTGTTTCATGACAGGTCGAAACACATAGAGATCAAATATCACTATATCAGGGATATGGTGCAGAGAGGAGCTGTGAAGCTCCTGTATGTTGCGACAGACGAGCAAATTGCAGATGTGCTGACGAAGCCACTAGCCAGGGTGAAGTTCGAGTACTTCAGAGAGAGGCTTGGCATGCTTCAGATCGAGGACACTTTGAGGAAGAAGTGATGAACACATTTGCTGAAGCCATTCCAAGCATGTTGGAAGGGGGATCCTTCACATGGCTGTGGATGTAAGTGTTGAATGATGAACATCAGGAGGATGTTCTGGTTTCTGCTTGGATATGATCAGTTGGATCATTATATGTATTTTGTGTATGCATCATGTTGGATGCTGGATATGATCAGTTGGATCATTATATGTATTTTGTGTATGCATCATGTTGGATGCTGGATATGATCAGTTGGATCATTATATGTATGTATGAATGCATCATGTTGGATGCTGGATATGATCAGTTGGATCATGTGTATGTATTTTGTATATGCATCATGTTGGATGCTAGATATGATCGGATGGATCATGTGTATGTATTTTGTATGAACGCATCATGTATGCTGATGGATACATTGTGTGGATCATGTATCTTTGTATGATCAGGTAGATCATGTATGCTGATGGATACATTGTGTGGATCATGTATCTTTGTATGATCAGGTGGATCATGTATGTTGATGGATACATTGTGTGGATCATGTATCTATGTATGTATCAGGTGGATACTTGGATGATCGTGGATGGCGAGCTTCTCCAGATGACATGCAGCAGGATGTTGCAGTGATGATGATCAGGATGATCATGTGTACATCAGGATGATGTTTGATGAGTATCAGATGATACTTTGTGGCCGTGGATCAGGTTGTGCAGGAAAGCATGTAATTTGTGCCCTAGGAGATTTGCAGATGGTCTTTAGAGGTTTTGCCTATGGCATGTAATTCGGTGCCCTGGGACATCTGGAAAATGCTCTTGTGAGGTTTTGCTTGGGAGGACATGTAATTTGTGCCCTGGGAGATTTCAAGTCGGAGTTGTGTACCCGTAACATCCTGAAATGCTCTTGCGAGGTTTTGTCCTATGGCATGTAATTTGCTCCTGGGAGATCTGGACAGGATGAAAAAGGCCTCAGATGCTTCAGCCAGGTTTTGTGGTGAGATCACATGTAATGTGCTCCTGGGAGATCCGACAGGTAGAGCCGTGTGCTCATAACAGCCTGGGATGCTTCAGCCAGGTTTTGTGATGGGTCACATGTAATGTGCTCCTGGGAGATCCTACAGGTAGAGTTGTGTGCTCGTAATAGCCTGGGATGCTGCAGCCAAGTTTTGTGATGCACGTAATGAGTCCTGAGGATTCCACAGTATGGCCAGTGATGATGAAGACCTGAAGATGGCGGGCCTACATCCAGTATGAAAAAGGACTGGCTCTGTAGAACTTCCTATGACGAGTAGAGTCAGAGATTGGTTGAGATAGCAGCAGCAGTGACGATGATGATGACGATGCATCGATGACGATGATCCAGAGAAGAAGACTTGTCTAGCATATCTGTGTCAAGAAATACCTTCCTAGTTAAGAGGGAGTGTTGATGTATATGTAACTTCAGAATGTATTTCATCTGTATATTTTATATATATTTATTGTACCCTTATAAGAGATGTGTCATTCCTCTATAAGGAAGTGTCGTCATGTGGATTGACAAGTGTCGCAAGTGTGTGTACTTGCCGATGGGTTATTAGACTACCATTTGGGGTCAGCCCGGAATTATATATAATATAATGTAGATGTATCTAAGTAGACAAGTCGGCCCCAGTAGGTCACTGGGCAAAAAGGTAAGTATAAATAGAGATAGGAGATCTCTATTTTACTCACTCGGAAAAGTAACTCACTCTCTCTCTGGAAAGTGGCGCACTTGTGAGGAGGAGGAGGATCATCTGCTAGGAGACTATCTCAGTGTTATTTGGTTGTATTTTGGTTGAGCCATTGCTCTCTCTATCTCTGAGGAAGTTGTGGGGTTTTTCACCTTAGGGTTTTCCCCACGGAAACTCTGTGTCTCTTGTCTCTATGCTTTTGATTCTTGTGATGCTTGTGATGCTTGTCATATTATGATTGTCATGCATTGATATACTGTAGATGTTATTCTCTCAGCAAAGATCCTAGAGTATAATTAATTAATGCTCAAAATTTAACACATCAGCCTCAATTACTTTTCTTTTTCCTTCGGCTCAAGCTAAGTCAGCTTTAGCTATTTGAAAAGTTTCTTGGGCTTCTTTTAGACATATATAACCACGTCAAATCATACCAACAAACTTGGTTTAAGCATTGCGTATTTCTGATGGAGATCATATTCACTCCAGTACTGTAGTAGGTAAACTTGAAGGGGAACGAGAAGTCACTTTAGGTTAACATTTCCCTCTTGGATATTGGTCCAAATATATTGTTCCGGATCCTGAATTCCAGACATAACCCTACAAATATCTGACAACTTGGATATACTTTCTTCTCCTATATCTTCTACCACTTTGTATTGAACAAAAACGTGAGGATTACCAGTTTTTTGAACTCGAGATCTTATTCAAAAGCAATTTTGGATCCAACTTGAAAAGCTTGGATATACTTTCTTCTCCTATATCTTCTACCGCATACATTTCCTTGTACTGGCTAAAGCATTGCGTATGTCCGGTGGAGATCATATTCACTCCGGTACTATAGTAGATAAACTTGAAGGGGAACGAGAAGTCACTTTAGGTTAACATTTCCCTCTTGGATATTGGTCCAAATATATTGTTTCGGATTTTGAATTCTGGAGATAACCCTGCAAATCTCTGATAGCTTGGATATACTTTCTTCTCCTATATCTTCTACTGCTTTGTATTGAACAAAAACTTGAGGATTACCATATTTTTTCTCTTCATCAGTTTGTTGATCTTCTACTTCACCAGTTTGTTGATCTTGTACTTTACCAGTTTATTGATCTTCTACTTTACCAGTTTGTTTCTCTTCTACTTTACCAGTTTGTTTCTCTTCTACTTTACCATATTCATCATTCTGATTATCCTCTTTTCCTTTTTTGTTCTAAACATATGATCTAAGACCTATTCCTTGTTTTAGAACATCTGTTTCTTCTTCCTCTATCTTTTTTCGGTCTCGTTCGTCTTGTAAAAATGATGTTCCTGGTGTGGGCTTCGATTTAGTGTCATATATATTCTTGATTCCCAAATGTTCTGGGAATAACCATAATTTTAAATCTAATCCGGATCCTCTCTTCTCGATTTCCAGAGAATCCATAATGCAAACATTGTCTCTTTGCGTCTCATCAATCCCCTGCTGATTTGTAATAAGATCAGTCTTAATATTAGTCTTAAGATCATGATCATGATGAAGAAGATGATGATGATGGATATGTTGATGATTATGGTGAGGGTGATGAAGATGACAATGATGCTGATGGTCATGAAGATGATGATGATGAAGAAGATTATGATGATGGAGATGTTGATGAGGAACCTAGAGATGACAAGGATGTTGAATATGTTTATGATGATGATGATGATGATGGTGATGATGATGAAGATGTTGATGATGATGGTGATGGTGATGGTGATGGTGATGAAGATGATGATGAAGAAGATGATGATGATGGAGATGTTGATGAGGAAGGGGGAGATGAAAATGATGATGAAGATGTTGATTATGATGATGATGGTGAATATGTTGATGATGATGGGGATGGTGATGAAGATGATGATGATGATGATGATGAAGATGATGATGATGATGAAGATGATGATGATGGGGATGGTGATGAAGATGATGATGATGAAGAAGAACAAGATTATGATGATGATGATGGATATGTTGATGAGGAACCTAGAGATGAAAATGATGATGAAGATGTTGATGATGATGATGGTGGTGATGATGATGAAGATGTTGATGATCATGATGATGGTGATAATGATGAAGATGTTGATGATCATGGTGATGGTGATGGTGATGAATATGAGGAGGAGGAGGGTATCCACCTTCTCTTTATCTTCGCAATTATCCAGGTCCCTATAGCAATCTCTCCCTTTGTTCGTGCTTAATCACTAACCCTATGTGCCTTTATACCTCCACCCTTCCCTGTCTCTCTCACCTTGTATCCCTCCCTCCCTATCTCTTTCTCTAGTGTCCCTGGATCTGTCCCTCACTCCATTTACCTCCCTCCCTCTATGTCGCTTTATCTCCCTTACACCATCTTTGTCCTTACCACCCCACTGATTCCTCCTTCCCTATCACACACACACACACAACCTCCCACTTTCTTTGTCACTCACACCTCCCTCTAGTCTCTCTCTACCCAACCATCAATATCTCTCTCTCTCTCTCTCTCTCTCTCTCTCTCTCTCTCTCTCACACACACACACACACACACACACTCACACTCACACACACACACACACATTATGTCCCTTTCCTTTCTGAAACCCATTCCCCCTCCATCGATATCTATCTATCTATATCCACCTTTATCCTTACATCCCTCACCCTACCTTCTCTCCCTCCCTCTCTCACCACCTCTCTATCTCTCACCTTCTATCCCTCCCTCATGGTATCTTTCCCTCAACCTATCCACATATCTCCATCACTCCCTCTTTCTATCTCACTTTATGTCCCTTCCCCCTCCTATCATATTCTCTCTCTCTCTCTCTCTCTCTCTCTCTCTCTCTCTCTCTCTCCATCGCCACCACTCCCTGCATGTCTCCCACCAGAACTTTCTGTCCCTCCCTTCCTATCTCTTTATTTCATTCTATCCCCATCTATCTCTCACTCCCTATAAATCCATTCCTCCCCATTGTACCTCTCCATCCCTCTCTCTATGTATCTCCCCCCCTTGTATTCTTTCTTTCTCTCTCACATCCCCCTTGCCTCCACCCATCCCCCCTTGTCACTCAAGTCTCACTTTCAACTTCTAACCCTATACCTCTTCAGAACCTCTTCTACTCCTAATAGTGCTCTCAAGCTCCAATTCCCTTCACCCCTATAGCCCATCATGTTCCCATTCCCTTCATCTCTCCTTACTCAAGCTTCCAACATCCTTCTAAGCCCTTGACCCTTTCCCACCCCTATTAAATATTAACCATAGATTCCCTTGACCCTTCCCCACCCCATTTCAAATATTAACCAAAAATGCCCTTGAGTCTTCCCCACCCCCTCTCAAGTAGTAAACAAATATTTTATGATGTAAATAACGCGAGTGCGTTTTTGCACTAAATAACGCGCACACATTATGTAGTTATATAGTGCGTTCACGTTATGAACTTCTAAAAGCGCAGGAATACTTTTTGAATTTAAATAGAACGCTCTCGTGTTTGTTAGAGCCTAAACCAAGCCAACTCACTTGCTCACATGTCAACCATAATCCTATGTCTATGCTTAAGAGTTTGCTTCGGTAATATCAAACCTGTTCTATGGTAATGATAAACCAAAGCTAATTGAGTATTTCTTCCAGTTTCTAGAGAAGCTTGTGCTTAGCCACTTATTACCATATGCTACAAATAATCATTTTTGACGAAATATTAAACACAAATAGCATTTTTTTACAGATTCCAAATATGTAACTTTTATTTAAAAATATTATTTTTTCCTATTTTTTTTCAATTTCTTTTGTGTCCTACCTCATCAACTCATGAAACACATTGTTAGTGTTTCTTCCATAAATTTTTCAATTCTTGATCATTTCAAAAAAAATTGTATGGTGCACAAGTAGAAACTAACCTCCACATTCTGTCAAAACCCCATTTCATGATTTTTGCATTAATACCTTCAAAGGCTGCACCCACAAAAGATGTACTATTTTCTAGGTTTGATCACTTCGACAATTATAAAAAAATTATAAAATTACTAATTTAATTTTCAAAAAATAATGATGCACTAGTGCGATATGTTCTCTACATGCATGACCATTTTTGTAGCTTGATTCCATCATTTATGCCCTCAAAGGTTGCACCCACAAAAACATATACCTTATCATTTGCTTGAAAAATAAAAAGTGTTTGTTAGGAAAAATGAAACTTGACATAGCTATGCAAATTTTCAATACATAAAAGTTATATATTCGGAAATGTGATTCAATTTTCTACATTTCATATTTTTTACTCAATGCAAGATATTTTGCATAAGTATCTCAAAAAATCCAAGTAAGTTGAGGGATGCCTAATTTTTCATTTTTCTATTGCATCTAACACACCAAAAGTGACCCTCATTAGCTGGCACTGACCCACTTGTAAATAGAGTCTCATCCCTATAATCCAATGATCAAAATTTTTTCCATAGAAAAGAGGAAACCCATCTACTTAGTAAATATTTTCATATTCATCCATGTGATCTAGAGATTTTCCTTCCAGCTGTTAGATTGTTCTGAAGGAACCAACTCTGATACCAATTGTTGGAAATACTAAGGGGAGGGTGAATCAGTATTGAGCACTTTTTATGATTTCAAACATCAATTATATCATGTAAACATTAACCATTAACAATGATATTCATCATCACATAAAACATACAAGGTGCACAAGCTATTTAACGTGAAAACCCAAATGAGAGAAAACCATAGAATGATTTTATTATATAATAACAAGATTATATTCATAGGAAGCTCCAACTTCTAATATTATCCAGCACCAACTGGGAGGAGTCACCAACCCCCTAATTTATAGGACCCAACCTGAAGGAAGCTCCAACTCCTGATTTACCAACCCCGACTGGAAGGAGGCTCCAACCCCCTGATTTACAGGGTCCAATCTAAAAGAAACTCCAATTCTCTGATTTACCAGCACCGACTAGAAGGAAGATACATGTCCTTATCCTTGAAACCGAACTACCACCCTTATATGAATAAGAGAATAAATCCATCATTGTCACTATCGCTGTCACAACCTGTACATGCATCATTGTCTTTGTCAATCTATACATGTATCACTATCTCTATCAACCTATATCACTTCCTCTATCAAACTGTCACAATCACTATCTCTGTCAGAATGCCCCAATCATTGTCTCTACAACATGTATCTCTATATATATCAACATGTACCTATATATCGCTCTCTATACATGTATTTGTTGAGCCCAGAATTGGCCCTTTTTGACCATCATTTATCATCTTCCCTGCCCTTGTCCTACACCAATTATCTTGGCAATTAGACTTATTGTCCTTATCTTATTCCCCAAATTACCAAGGTATGGCCGATTATTGCTTTATTGTATTAATACTTATGATTGTGATAATTAAAGCTGTGCATCTCTTAATTTGTGCTAACATGATGCGATTTATGAAGGTAGTTGAGACAAATAGACTGCAGGAAGATCGGAGCTGAACAAGTCATGAAGGAAGGGACGTTCATTCCTTGTAGAAGGTTCCTTGGGGCTCGAATCATCCATCAAGACACAGTCGTGACAGGGAAGTTGTAACAGAATTTGCTATCTTAAGTGTGTTGCTGCTCGAGTCTAGCTGTGAGCTGGAAAGACCGCCACTCCTGGGGCAATTAATAATTCTCTCATATTTGGATATTTCTGTTCTGCCACGCATTGTAACAGCTAGATTATTTAGGGCGCCTGAAGATCAGAGATCTTCATGGCTGCCCAATTATGGGATCAGATGTTACGATTTGTATGTATAAATAGGGTGAGTTGCCTCGACTCAGGGGTTGAACAACAAACAATTAATTTATTTTGTATTAGCAGCCAAGCCAAACTATGTACTCATTCTTCTGTTAATATAAGGGGTTACTTCTGAGTTAAAGAAAGTGTTGTTCAACCAGCGTCTCTGTGTGAAGACTGGGCCCGTCTTCCACAGAGATTGCTGAGTTAAATTAGGATTTCATCTTTCTTGTTGTGTGATGCTTTGTTCTTTCTTTTGTACGCAGCAGCAATATTTATTGTGTGGATTCCTCAGTAAAAGATTACATTTCTGTGAGATTGGTGAATGGTATAGAATAACAGTCAACTGAGTCAGGGTTTCTTTATACATTTCAATTTCTGTTCACACTGCCATGTTCATCTTACAGTTGAGATGTGATCCCAGGAGCTCTTACAATTTAGCTTTCCTGTTATGTGTTGATTGATTTCTATTTTGCAATTCAGTTTCTTAGAACAGTTGCTTCAATCTCTTTCATTTGAAATTCTAGAGTAATGTTCAGTTTATGCTTTATGATTCCCAGCTCGATTAGATTAGACAAGTGATTATTTTAGAATGCGAATGAGATTTCCTTTTTGCAATTGTTGATAAGATCTGGTATCATTTCTTGTTGATGCATAATAGAAAAGGATTGTAGTGTAGCAGTTAGAAGGCAATTGGGGTTGCATAGATTCTTGGGATGAACATGGATGATAGAAGATAAAAGTATTCACTTCTAATGGTTTCGTGTTTAAGCATATATTGTGCACTTATCCTTTGAAATAAAAAGACTTTCTCGGCTTGACAATAAATTTCATATGCTCTATGTGTTTGATAGTAATTTATCTGCATATAGAGTGCTTGACATTTTGGCGTCGTTGCCGGGGAAGGATGAAAATTAAACACTAGTCATTAGTTGCATCTTATAATCGCTTTCAGACAGTCTTTTTTTGTTTGTTTTTGAAATGATCTGCTTCGGATGAATACGAGGAGGGTAAAACGCGATCACCTCCCAACCCCCAAAACCCCACAAATTACTAACAGTGCAGGTGGTTCAGGTCGTGGTCGAGGTCCACCGCTGGGTAGAAGAACATTCATCGACGACCTTGTTGACAAAAATGATTCAGCTGTCAGACCTCGTCAACGGGAGAATCCTATCAGAAGAGGCCCTGCTGATCCTGGAGCTCCAGCATCAGGATCCACAGTGGAAGATACAGGAGCAGTTGTGATTCTTGCATATACCCCTGCTAAAGAAGGAACGGCTGATTCAGCTGTTACAATTGAAGACTACGCAGCTACTATACCTGAAGAATACGCAGCTGTTACAATTGAAGAATACGCAGCTACTACAACTGAAGAATACGCAGCTGTTACAACTGAAGAATACATAGCTATTACAACTGAGGTAAGGAACGCAGGGACGAACGAAGAAGAAGATATAGAAGAAAAGATGAATAACAGACAGGAGAACGAAGAAGAAGAAGCAGTGGTACAATACCATCATGAAAATGATTCCCCGCAAGAAGAAACTATGGCTACATTGCAATTTCCAATACAGTAGCTAGAAGGGACAGCTCCTATGAAAAACATCTCACCGTCGGTGTTGCCTCGCTTCCATGGCAGGGCGGCAGAAGATCCAGACGAATTCCTTTTTGAATTCGATATCCTCTGTCGCAACTATGATTATGTCACCTATGCCCAAAACTTGAAGCTTTTTCCTTCCACCCTGAAGGACAATGCATTACGATGGTTCATGAGCCTTGGGGGAGGAACTGCTGCTAATTGGAATAAGATGAAGCAAGTGTTCCTGGAAAAATATCAAGAATATTGTAACACCAGGGACAAAAGGGAGGAGTTATTCAAGATGGTACAGAAGGAGGATGAAAGTTTGGAGGATTTTGTAAAGAGGCTGCTGTACAATGTGGAGAGAGCTGGGCAGACGAACATGGGACTAGATGTGCTCAAGATAATCCTGCTTCGAGGGATCAGAGACGATTGTTTAGACATGTTAAATTTGCTAGGAAAGGGAGATATTTCTAAAGAACCTTTTGAAACAATTGTGGAGTTATGTAAGAGATACTCCAGGGGATCTTCTAGGCATAACAAGCAGAACAAACGAGATAAGATGGAACGTGATGTCTTCGACAAAACTCAGAATTCATCCAATGGGGGAGCTACACGTGCGGAGATAGGCAATCTTCTTGAAAATTTTAAAACAGAAATGATGAGCTCTATCTCTTCAGAGATTGATGTCTTGAAGGCCAAGCAAAGACAGGCAGTGGAGGATCTCACACTAGGGGTGTTCTGTCCCCGATGTAGAAAAACTCATCCACTGAAAGAATGCCCTCTTGACAAAATACAAGTGTGTCAGCTGTGCGAGCTGAACCATGATATGAAAGAATGTCCCACATTGCCCCAAGTGAAGGCTGTTCTGCAGGCATCAAACCCAGAAGTGGAATCAGCCTACTTCATTGCATAGAAGAAACCTTGGCAGCCTCGAAATCAAGGTATGTCTCCCGATTCATTTCCATTTTTGAATAATTTGAATAATTGGAATACTAATATGCAGAACGTGAATACACAATTCCCTTCAAATTATGCTCAGTGGAATTCTCCTCAACCTGCGATGCAAGGTTATAACTCATGGAGTCCTTGGACACAGCCACCACATCAACCTACGTCATGGTCTCCTGGATGGAGGAACTTCCATCCTGGGAACCAGTTTCCTCAACCACCTCCACCTCAACAGTTACCGTATTCTCCTCCATATCCTCAATTTCATCAATATCCTCAATACCCACCTCAGCAGTCGCAGCTGCAGCTGCAAAATAATCCTGTTCCTAATATACCAATACGGCCTCAGCTGCCTGCCCAACCTAACCCTAACCCAAATAATAAAACAGTCCAGCAATTGGAGGCTCTCAATATGCCGGCCTACTCTCTCTCCCCTGTACCTTGTAATGATATTCGCCTATGGTCTGGGAAGATAATAGAACGTGTAATTTCGGAAAATATTCCACCGTCTGTGCATGACAAAGAAGAGAGTTCCCAGCATCCATTTGATCCGGTTCCTATCACTGAAGGTGCTGAGCATCCCTCAGATGGGACGGTTGAAACATTAAACGATAAATCAGATAATACGAAGCCTACCCAGCTGGTAAGGCAACCACCATACCCTGAGAGATTGATGCTCCCAAAAATAGGGGGGAAACCTCAGTTCAATCTCTTAGGAGAATTGAAGAACCTTTATGTTAAGATCCCCCTTTTGCAAGCTCTTCAAGATGTACCTATTTATGCTAGAACTGTTCGGGACCTGTGCACTAAAAGACCGGGAAGGAAACCCAGAGATCCTCCTACTGTTCATGTCATAGGGAATTTATCTGCTTTAATGACCGGCAAAACCCCTATAACCAAGTATGAGGATCCTGGCAATCCTACTGTCACTGTACACATAGGACAAACACAGATACCCAACGTACTAGTAGATTTAGGAGCTGTGATCAATGTTATAACAATGGAGACTGTAAAAAAGCTCGGATTCACCAATATTAGACCAACCCCTACCATTTTAGAATTGGCAGACAGATCCACCATCAGACCCGAAGGGATTTTGGACGACCTTGTCATTTCAGTAGACTCATGGGAATACCCTGCCGACTTTCTGGTATTACAACCAAAATCACAGCTGGGGGGACACCCATTGATCTTGGGGAGGCCTTGGTTGGCTACAACTGATGCTTGCATCAGCTGTCGATCGGGATCTATGACTATATCTAATGGTATGGAAACCAAAAACCTCACCCTGTATCCTCCAACACGGCCGAGTCTAGAAACTGAAACTTCCCTTTGGATAGAACAGGAAGAGGAGGAGGATGTTCAGCCATTACTAACAATAGGGAAGGCACTAACCTTCAAAAATGAAACAGAAGACGATGCCATTAATAATTTCATTAGCGAACCTGCTTCAGTAGATAAAGAAGTTTATCAACTCCTGAACAGTACCCTTGGTAAGGAAGAACAAGAACAGCTTATGGAGGAAGCGCTAGTCAATGACACAAACATAATCCCAGTTCTGAAAAACTCGAGAAGCATTCCTATTGAGGTAGAGCCTGGAAGAACTTTGAACATCAACCCTGGTCTCTCCTCAGAAGAATAGATGCGCCTAACCAATCTCTTGAAGGAACGTAAGGGGGCATTTGCCTGGGAGTATACAGACATGAAGGGTATTCCTTCCAGTCTGTGCACTCATCATATTTATATTAAAAACGACTCCCGACCTGTATGTCAACCGCAACGACGCATGAACCCCAATTTGAGGGATATAGTGAAGGAGGAAATCTAGAAACTTTTGGAAGTAGGATTTATCTATCCTATTTCAGACAGCGAGTGGGTTTCCCCACTTGTAATTGTGCCCAAGAAAAATGGTAAATGGAGAGTCTGTGTTGATTATAGGGAGCTGAACAAAGCTACACAAAAAGATCATTTTCCTCTGCCCTTTATAGACCAAGTACTTGATACCCTATCAGGGAAGAAGTTCTTCTCCTTCTTGGATGGGTTCAGTGGGTACAATCAAATCCAGATTGCTCCGGAGGATCAGGATAAGACCACCTTCACTTGCCCCTGGGGAACGTTCGCCTACAGGGTGCTTCCCTTTGGCTTGTGCAATGCACCTGCAACGTTCCAAAGAGCTATGATTGGCATATTTTCTGAATTGGTTAATGACAGTATGGAAGTTTTTATGGATGATTTTACTCCCTATGGCAAGGATTTTGAGGAAGCAATGGAAAATTTAAAGAAAGTTTTAATTCGCTGTGAACAAGCTCGCCTCTCATTAAGCACTGAAAAATGCCATATGATGATGAGTGAGGGGGTGGTATTAGGACATTTCATCTCTACCGATGGTATCCAAGTGGATCCTTCAAAAATTAAGGTGATAAAAAATATACCAACTCCTTCAACTCAGAAAGAGGTGCGAAGTTTTCTGGGACATGCTGGATATTACAGGAGATTTATAGAAAACTTCTCCAAAGTTGCTTCTCCTTTGTTTTCATTGTTAATGAAGGACGCACAGTTTGTGTGGAGTGCAGCATGCCAGACAGCATTTGATAAGCTTAAAGAGAAGCTGTCCATAGCCCCTATTCTAAGGGGACCTAATTGGACCATACCTTTCCACATTTCTTCAGATGCTTCTGATACTGCCATTGGAGCAGTACTAGGACAGTAGGATGGTCAAGTACCTTATGCTATTTATTATGTTAGTAAAAACTTAGCCCCTGCTGAACTAAATTATACTGTTACTGAAAAAGAATTCCTTGCTATTGTTTATTCTATTAATAAGTTTCGGCATTACATTACTGGGTATCCTACATTTGTGCATACTGACCACTCTGCCATTAAGTATTTAATGAACAAACCCGTCACTAATTCCAGAGTAACCAGGTGGCTTTTATTATTACAGGAATTTGATATTACTATTATAGATAAACCTGGAAAAGAAAATGTTGTTGTTGATTTTTTATCACGATTTACTAACAGTGATGACAGTTCACCTGTTGAGGATGCTTTCCCGGATGAACATTTATTCGCACTCTTAGCTCATTCACCCTGGTATGCAGACGTTGCTAATTATTTGGTTGCAGGAAAGCTTCCGTCACATATGTCTAAATGAGAGAAAAGAAAAATTATTCAGCAAAATGCCAGGTATTGCTGGCTCAACGGCCATCTCTTTTACACAGGACCTGATCTTGAGATTAGAAGATGTGTAAGGGAAGATGAGATCTTTCATATACTGAAGGACTGTCATGATGAACCTTGCGGAGGACACTTTGCAGACAAAAGAAAAGGGCATAAGGCGTTGCGGATGGGCTATTATTGGCCGACACTGTTCAGAGATGCTAAAAGATATGTTCAGTCCTGTGACAGCTGCCAACGGATGGGCCAACCTAATAAGACAGATCAGATGCCTTTACAGCCCCAAGTGGTACTAGAACCGTTCGATAGGTGGGCATTGGACTTTGTTGGTCCTATCAACCCTCCGTCCAGACAGAAGGTTTACATTTTGGTGTGTACAGATTACATGACCAAGTGGGTAGAAGCTGTAGCTTTGGCTAAAGCTAATGACCAGGCGGTGATTGATTTTCTGTACAGTGAAGTTTTTACCCGCTTTGGGGTACCAAAGGAAGTAGTTACCGATGGGGGACCACAATTTATTTCACACCAATTTGAATCCTTGCTCCGGAAGTATCATGTGCAGCACAGGATAGCTTCACCTTATCATCCCCAGGCCAATGGTCAAGTGGAAAGTACTAATAAAGTTATTGAAGCAATTCTTACTAAAACAGTTAAAATTCATCAAAGGGATTGGGCTGACAGGCTTCCAGAAGCATTATGGGCATATCGCACAACTTGGTGCAACACCACGGGGTTTTCTCCCTATGATCTGGTGTATGGAAAGAGTGCCATCTTTCCAATTGAATTTGAGATCAAGACCCTGAAAACAGCCATTGAAATGAACCTAGATGTAACAGAAGGCCAGAAAAGAAGATTGAATCAATTAAATGAATTGGATGAGAAACGGTTAGCTGCAGTAGACCAGACTGTGCTGCTTCAGCAACAGAGATCTAACTGGCATGACTGATTCATCAAAAAGAAAATTTTTCGTGAAGGAGACTGGGCACTATTATACGACTCCAGATTCAAGAAGGATTTTAAAAGAAAATTACGCACAAGATGGCTGGGTCCATATTTGGTCGACAGGGTATTTGACAACGACACTGCTCGCCTGGTGACCATTGACGAAAACCGTATACCATTACTTGCTAACGGCCACAGACTGCGACTGTATCGTAAGCCCATTTTGAAAGATGCATTCATTTCACAGATTGCTGCTGATCCAGACTATCAATTGGCACCAGAGCAGGAACTTTTCTCTACCTTTGCCAAACCTTAAACTGAAATTTGTATTTGATGTACATAAATAATTTCTTGTTGTAGCGTATAATTTTTGTTTTCTTTCTTTTTCTCTTTGCATTTGATCTCTTTGCTTGTTGTCGTCTTTCAAAAATTTTCAGGGAAGCGCTAGGAGAACGACCAGTTTGGGCCCGTTAGACGAAAATATCCCTGTGCCGTCCTTGCTTAAAAAAAAAAAAAAAAAAAAAAAATTCCGACAGCTGCAACATATTTTTCGGCAGCTGCAACATATTTTCCGGCAGCTGTATATCCTTTTCCGGCAACCACATTATCCTTTTCCCTAGCAGCCGCAAAATCCCTTTTCCTGCTTGTCGTCGATCTTTTCCGTCAGCTGTCAATCCTTTCCGGCGGCTGCAACATCGGTGGCTGCAACTTCGGCGGCTGCAACTTCGGCGGCTGCAACATCGTTGGCTGCAACTTCGGCGGCTGCAACTTCGGTGGCTGCAACATCGGAAGCTGCAACATCTTTCTCCGCAGCTGCCACCCCCATTTCCTAGCGACTTCCACTTCATTTACCTGCCATGGCCATTTCATTTCCCGGTAGCCGTAATGCCCTTTTTCCGTCAGCCGTCAATCTTTTCCGGCAGCTGCAACTTCGGCGGCTGCAACTTCGGCGGCTGCAACATCGGAAGCTGCAACATCTTTTTCCCGCAGCCGCCACCTCATTCCCCAGCGGCTGCCACCTCATTGACCAGTCACTGCCACATCATTTCCCTACAGCTGCCATTTCTTTCCAGCGGCTGCAACATCAGGTCGCAGTGGCTGCAACATATTTCCCATAGTCGTAAAATTTTTCTCGCCAGCTGTATGTTTTTTTCTTGCCGCCGTAAAACTTTTTCGTGACAGCCGTAATTTTCCCTGATATCGTAAATTCTTTTTCTGGCTGCCGTGAATTCTTTTCCGGTGGCTGCAACTTATTTCCCACCAGCTGCAACAGCTTTTTCATCAGCCGCGCTATCATTTCTTTGGCAACTTGCAGTGGTAACTCCCGTGTTAACAGAATAATTGTTTCAACCTGCTAATCATAATACTGATTCATCCCGGTCATGCCGGCGAACTCATCATTCCAACCCCAAGGACGCGATGGCTTTTGTTTCACCGGCGAAAGAAATTAGTGCCTTATCCAAGTCATCATGATCCCATGTCTGACTGTGCACGCGTTCGGCTCCGTGATGTCACCAACTGCATGCTCCACCAGTTTCTGCAGCCTTCCGACGCACAGTTTTATGAGGTATGGCTTTCATTTATCACGTGATTAAGCATTGATATCATTTAAACGATATTGGTCGTACCTTCACTCGTACCACCATTTATACCTGATTAAACCTTTCCCTCGTATGACGTAATACTAATAACTGCCACCTTCCCCAATTCGGCATGGAAATTTCAAACGCTTTTCTGTGCTCAACTTTCCGAATTTGCTCATTCGCTCAACGTCTCCGCTCAACGATTCGTGCATCCTCTGTGCTACAACCTCCATTCTGGGATCCTGTAATCTGTCGAATAGCAGTCTCAGCCTGCAGCCAGGACCATGGGGATTCCAGTTCGCCATGAACCTTTCAATACCCGGGAACTCAAGTGAAACCTTCAAGTTTTCGCTATCTTTCAAGCTGCTGGCTGGCTTGAATTCTTTGAGCGATTGGATGGATTCGATCGGGATGCAGCCCTGCAGTTTTCCTTGAATCTTACCAAGACTCATTCCACGGTGTGGGGGCTATGTATAGACGTCTCCGAGACCATTATATCTGAGGTTACATCCATCCCAATGGTGGGGAAACCATGGTTCAACCGACGAGTCCCTGCAACGGTTGCACGAGAAGAATTTTTACTTCCAGGGGAGCAAGTTGAAGCATCCAGGAGAGGGATTGAACTGAACTCACTGCCGCGGCCATGGGACCAGGTTGCTGTCTTCCTCAAGAAATACATTACCTGCGAAGGTAGATACCAAACTGTGTATAACTCTGAACTTCCTTTGCTTTCTCATCTCCGCCATGGCATTTTGTTGAACATTCCATTTTATTTATTGCACGACTTGCGTCATATGGCAACATTTGTTCAGTCTGCGAAGCACCCACTGTCCTCTCTCACCCACCATGGCCTTATCAAGTTAATTATTGTAAGAACCCTTTCCCAACATAATATAACTTGGGAACAATTTATAACCCGACCACAGCAACCTGTTCCCTTGAGGGTCATCCCATTGCAGCAATTACAGGTTCCACCACAACAGGAGGCCCGGAGTTCTTCCAGTGAAGTTTGGGGGAGGGATGAAATGGGAGAAGAACAGCAATCGGGGGCACAGGTAGGACCATCCGGGGTGGGTAAAACCACAGAGGAAGAACAACCAGGGGCACAGTCAGAGCCATTCGAGGTAGATGAATCCCCAGCACAAGCAGAACCAGTGGGGGATGACATTGTATTTGAAGGAGAGCAAGGGGAAGCACAAATACAGCCATCAGGCGACAATGTAGATGAAACCTTCGTGGAAAACCTAGATAACAGGACAGCTCCGACAGCAGAAGGTGAAATTGGAGCAGCATCAAATGCTGCGACAATGGAACCTGAAGATGACGGAGCTAGGGCAATGGAAGAAGACATTGAGCTGGTTACAATTGAGTCTTCACCTAAGTGGGTAGGAGGAGGATCTGTGATTGAAGAAGAACAGCATGAGGGGCAGGGAAATATTCCTTTGACTTCAGTTTTGCCCCCCTATATTCCAGCTCCACAAGAAGAAACACCACAAAAAGAAAAGTCACAAAAGAAAACGCCACAGAAAAGGAAGAGGGCCACCAATGAATTTGATCTAATAGCACCAATCAAGAGGAAACGAACTCGATCAATCACAGCAACAGAGGCAGCTAGGAAAAGATGGGAAACCTCAGAGACACAGGTTGAGCCCCCAATCCTTACACCAAGACCGATGGATGCTCCACAAAGGCCAGTGGAGGAAGAACCTGGAATTGAAGGACTCTTGTATGAGAATGCAATGCTGAAAGAGGACCTCCAAGCACTTAGAAGGGAGCTGGAAACTTGGAAGGAAACCTGCAGAAAGCAGGGTGAAAGAAAAATATACACATTAATAGAGGCTGCAGACCAAGTGGAGGAATCAGCTTCTGCTGGAGCTGGAGAAAAGGATGAGCGAATACTCTGCCCCACCTGTGGAGAAATCTTTGAGGAAGCAGGCCATAAAATTCTACTTAGCACTTATTCAGCACAACAACCTGTAGCCACAGTAGGGAAAGCAGTGGAAAAAGAAGGTGCCGTCACACAAGAACCAGCACTTTTAAACATCCTTGCTGCAGCTGCCATTTCCCATGATGCAAAAATTGTAGAACAAGTAGAAGAAGAACATGGGATGGAGGACGCCCTGGAGATTAATAAGGAATGTATGGTAACCCCAGAATGTTCCCACGACACAGAGATTATAGAACAGATGGGGGAAGAACTTGGAATGAAGGATGCTCTGGAGCTTATAAAAGAATATAGTGAGACCCCAGAATGTTCCCACGATACAGAGATCATGGAGCTGAAGGATACTCTGGAGGTTAGTGAAGAATTTGATGCTGTAACCCCAGAACGTTCCCAGGACACAATAATTTTAGAAGGAGAGACAAAAAGGTAGGACAGTGATAAATTGGAACAGGATGTTGTAACACAAGAACCAGCAACCCTGAATATAATTGTCCAATCGGCTAAGAAGACAGGAGAAGAAGCTGGGACAGAGGATACTTTGGAATTTAATGATGAACTCTGGGTTGTAACCCCAGAGGACTCCCATGATACAGAACTCATAGAAGAGGAGTTGCAGCAAAAGAAGGATGAAGAGGTAAGCCAGGATGTTGCTACACAAGAACCAACACCCTTGGAATCTGCAGCAAGAACTCCTGAATTGCAGTTGGAAGATAACCTGGGAGTGGATATCATTCCTGATACACAGTGGAGTGAAGATGAATAGGTACAGACACCATGCTCAGGTGACACTGAAATCTTGGAGGAGGAGCTGCAAATTGAAAAGGATATCCAGTCTCGGCAGCATAAGGACAAAGAAGACACTGTTACACAAGAACCAGTGTCTCCAAAAGCAATAAAGGTAGCTGCTGAAGAAGGTTTAAAGGATGTTGCTGTTACACAAGAACCAGCAACTCTCCTGTTAAAATTAGATGCGCTGGAAGACACTGTCCCACAAGAACCAGTGCTTCCACCTCCTAGAGATGTCATTGAGTTGGATTCAGATTGAGGATTTCTTTTCAACTCCCCCAGGCATAGCATAATGAGACTGCAGAAAGATTCCCACCACACCAAGTGCATTCCCAGATATCAGCAAGTAGCAATGGAAGGGAAACAGTGAAGTTGGAAGATGCTGGGTCACTCACAGAAGCCTTTCAAAAGATAGATGAGATGCCTGAATTTCCTACATTCCTTCCTCTCTCCTGGATAGAGCTCAGTTCACGATTCAGATGCAGGTTGTTGCATGAGGACATGCAACAAGGTAGTTGGGGGGAGATGTTGAGCCCAAAATTGGCCCTTTTTGACCATCATTTATCATCTTCTCCGCCCTTGTCCTACACCAATTATCTTGGCAATTAGACTTATTGTCCTTATCTTATTCCCCAAATTACCAAGGTATGGCCGATTATTGTTTTATTGTATTAATACTTATGATTGTGATAATTAAAGTTGTGCATCTCTTAATTTGTGCTAACATGATGCGATTTATGAAGGTAGTTGAGACAAATAGACTGCAGGAAGATTGGAGCTGAACAAGTCATGAAGGAAGGGACGTTCATTCCTTGTAGAAGGTTCCTTGGGGCTCGAATCATCCATCAAGACACAGTCGTGACAGGGCAGTTGTAACAGAATTTGCTATCTTAAGTGTGTTGTTGCTCGAGTCTAGCTGTGAGCTGGAAGGACCGCCACTCCTGGGGCAATTAATAATTCTTTCATATTTGGATATTTCTATTCTGCCACGCATTGTAACAGCTAGATTATTTAGGGCGCCTGAAGATCAGAGATCTTCATGGCTACCCAATTATGGGATCAGATGTTACGATTTGTATGTATAAATAGGGTGAGTTGCCTCGACTCAGGGGTTGAACAGCAAACAATTAATTTATTTTGTATTAGCAGCCAAGCCAAACTGTGTACTCATTCTTCTGTTAATATAAGGGGTTACTTCTGAGTTAAAGAGAGTGTTGTTCAACCAGCGTCTCTATGTGAAGACTGGGCCCGTCTTCCACAGAGATTGATGAGTTAAATTAGGATTTCATCTTTCTTGTTGTGTGATGCTTTGTTCTTTCTTTTGTACGTAGCAGCAATATTTATTGTGTGGATTCCTCAGTAAAAGATTACATTTCTGTGAGATTGGTGAATGGTATAGAATAACAGTCGACTGAGTCAGGGTTGCTTTATACATTTCAATTTCTGTTCACACTGCCATGTTCATCTTACAGTTGAGACGTGATCCCAGGAGCTCTTACAATTTAGCTTTCCTGTTATGTGTTGATTGATTTCTATTTTGCAATTCAGTTTCTTAGAACAGTTCCTTCAATCTCTTTCATTTGAAATTCTAGAGTAATGTTCAGTTTATGCTTTATGATTCCCAGCTCGATTAGATTAGACAAGTGATTATTTTAGAATGCAAATGAGATTTTCTTTTTGCAATTGTTGATTAGATCTGGTATCATTTCTTGTTGATGCATAATAGAAAAGGATTGTAGTGTAGCAGTTAGAAGGCAATTGGGGTTGCATAGATTCTTGGGATGAACATGGATGATAGAAGATAAAAGTATTCACTTCTAATGGTTTTGTGTTTAAGCATATATTGTGCACTTATCCTTTGAAATAAAAAGACTTTCTCGGGTTGACAATAAATTTCATATGCTCTGTGTGTTTGATAGTAATTTATCTGCATATAGAGTGCTTGACAGTATCATTGTCCCTTTCACAATCATTGTATCTCTATCTCATGCCACGGTCATTGACTCTGAAACAATGCCACTGTTAATGTCAAAATCACACAATCATTATCACATTGTCAATATCTATCACACTATATCAACCTCTACATGCCTCAAATACATACCTAGAAACATTCATCCATCAATTTCCTTTGCATCCTCAATTTTTACATCATGGACATTTTCAAAACATTGAACACTCCTAGAGATTAGCCATATGCCAAAACATAACCATGGACTATACCAAGATAGCCACTATGCTCTATGTCAAGACCATCATACAATATTCCTAGATAATCACCATGATATATACCAACAAATAACCAATATCTATGCCAACAAATCACCAGTATCTATTCCAAGAATGTGACAAGATAATCACCAAGATCTATGCCAAGATCATCATAAAGTATGCCAAGAGAGAAGCAATAGAGCATGTACAAAATTCATGCCTTTTTCAAGACAACAAGATGGAACCAAAATAAACCCTATATCATGTCATGACATATCCCTTACAACATAACTTCCAAATATCCAATAATTTTATGATTCCAATACCATATGTAAAAGTTATGCAAGATTTCTTCAACCTTCTTCTCTTGAATTTTCATTATAACTGTCATTGTCACAAACCCTCACTTCCAACAAGTACAATTCCAAACCTGTAATGAATCAAGACCTAAAACTTCTACCACATGCTCCTCACGATATCTACTACATATTATATAGGGGGAACTCTCTGAAACATTATGAATCAAAACATATAGTTAAAATGTCAAACTGACTTGTTTAAATATTATTTTTGAATCATTCAGAAGACCTAAATTTCTAAGATCATATCTCTAAGCATGTAGCGAACCAGGATCTAAAACTTGAACCATACATTTTTCAATATATCTTGTACTTCCCCTGCAAGGGGCATTGTTATTAAATTTCGGGATCAAAATATATAAAGAAAATTCCAAAATGACATGTTAGAAGATTATTCAAAAACCCTAATTTCCCGATGTCATATCTTTGAAAATATAGCAAATAATCATCTTAAACTTTAACCACAGGTTTATCAAGATGTGTGATTCATCTCATCCAAATGACACTTTCTGAATCATCATAGAACAAAAGCTATAGCACAAATTTCAATATGGCCTGAAACAGGTTTCACAACAAAAAGCCCAAATAGAAATCATCACAAGATTTCATCTTCCACTAGAATTTCGGCCTTGTTCACTTCATCTACCCCTAAAATTTAGTACTATACTCTTGTATATAAGATCTTTAATTTTTTTATTGATTTAAAATGAAAATTGTCGTTCCTTATTTATAATCCTCAAGGGGCCTCTAACTCAATTTTGCAAAAACATTTTACTCTTCCTTAAAAAAATGACTTCCAATTTTTAGTGGGGTCTTCAAGGGTCAGTACCACCATGACACTTCAGAAAAACTTCAATATCACTCCATATCATTTTAAAGGGGCCTTAGGTATCTTCCACATCATCATACTTGGTTGATACATCATTATTTCTTGTGGGGATCGTTTCCACTTCATGAGATCCAATGAGCCAAAGAACCACAACTTTAGGTGTCATGTGCACTAAACATCATTATTTTGCAAATACTTAAAGCTTCAAACCAAATTGATTTAGATCAACTTTGGGGACTCTATATGGCCTTCTCCACCATGGGTTATGTGACCCCAACCACATGGTCATGTGGACCCAACACCATTATTTTAGGGATTTCTTCACAAGTATTTACAACATTGATTCAAGGTAACTTTAGAGACTTCATTACACTTCTCATCATCATGGTTAGGTGACCCACCCTCATGGTCATCTGACCCATTATTGTGGTCATGTGGATCCAACATCATTTGTTTAAGAAAATGTTCACACTTCTTTGGGACACTTTAGGGACTCCTTTACACTCCAAATCATCATGGTCATTACAAGATTCTATGGGGGTTTTTCACCACTTGTGTACAAATCAAATTGTCTTCCCATGAGGGCCATGTAGAACCAGTATGCCATAAGGAGACCGCTTTGGAGTTATGTACACTTGCGACAAGGATTCTTCTTCAAGGGCTTCCTTAGGATCATTAGGGTCTTTTGTAAGAGATTCAAGGCTTCATCAAACATTCCCAAACAATCTATCTCTACTACAATCACATCATCATTAACACCTTGACACGAATGGAAACACTACATAACTCTTCACCCTTTTGACATGAATGACAACCTATATCAATTACACCATGTTTGACATCAATAATGAAGGACATGGTGTAGGAATTTCTATATTCCAATAATGAGAAGATAAGTTTGTTCAAGCATAGTGAACTCAACAAGAATGTTAATGTTTCCTTCTCAGGTAATAAGCATAGGTAAATTGTTCTTTAATAAATCATATCTAACTTGGTTAAAGGACCTTTTACCAGTCATATGTAAACCTCATGATGAGTTCTTTGATTAATATTTTATATTAGAGGTTCAACAAATTCATAAACCACCAACTTGTGATTAATTTTGGGTCACTTAGCTTCAAAATTAAATTGATCACCTCCTTATTGATGAAACTAGTAATCCCATGAGTCCTCAAGACTTCTTTGTACCCTTGTAGAAAATCCATCCAAAAAAGTACCAAGTACCTTTATAGAATTTATATGAGATAGGTTACTTTTCTTGTCCATTTATATAAGATTTATTGTAAACTCATCCAACATCATCCTTGTTCATTGAAGGATTCATCAAAATATACATGTCTATGATAAAGTATATTAAAGTGAATGCCATGTAGTGGATTCTTATCATGATGTAACATGTACCTTTGGGATGTTGAAGATGAAGAATGTAATTTCATAGTGCATACAAGTTTAAATTTGGAGGACATATCAAACCATGCATAAAAGGTGGAAGCTTGGAGATAGATGCATACCAAGTAGACTTGCAAGATGAATTCTACACATGTATCACCCATATTAAATGTTGCATACTTGTACGAGTTTGTAAAAGGTGACTCCCTCAAAGAAGAGGATGATGGTAGGAAGATTATACTATGAAAGTTGATTCAATACAAGAGTATATATCCAAGAAGATGGTACAATAGATTCAATGTGGAAAAATGTTAAACACAACAATACGTATATATAGTACCAATGTTAAACAAATTATTCTATGGCATCCGCAAAAATGGCTATTGATCCCCACACATGATTCCAACGAATCGTCTCAACCAACATATATCTTTTATGGATTAAAAATAAAAATAAAAAAGTGATAATGTTCATATACCCTTGAAAAACCATGAGATAACAAGATAATTTAATCCATCTATGAAATTTCATGCATCATCCATCTAAATAATCAAACAAAAATATATGAAATCCCAAGCATTTCATGGTGGTGTCTGTAGACACTAAGCTCTTGTTTTCTCCTTCATGTGCTATCTCTAGATTCTTGTAGAACCTTGGACTACAAAAATACAGTATAGTTAGTATCATCATACATTACATTGGCAATATAAATTTGCATAAATAACATAATTGAACTTTCATTAGAAATAAATCAATGAAAATAAATCTTAAATAATATGCCTTGTCTATCAACATACTCCAACATGTCAACATACCTTTAAATTATCAGACAAACAAACCCTATAGATCATCTCTAATACCATTGGTATTCATTAGTTTCTCATGCTCGCCATCTATTAGGAAGTATAGTACCCTCAAAGAGTTTCTTCTAGGAATTGTTTGTAACTAGATGTTTGCATCAATGATCGGGTTCACAAAGTGATACACACTTGCACCATATTTGTAACCTATATAAACATATCCACCCTTCTTTCTTGCATTGTTGTCTTATGTCAAGTATTCCACTTTGACAGCCATCAACCCAACTAGAAAGTTGTTTTTTTCATCATCATTTATGGATATGTTAGGGTTTTCTTTCTCTTTATAGAATGTGTGTAATGTCCCTTGTTAGGAATTTTATTAAAATGGCAATTTTTCACTTTTTTCCCTAGTTAGACCTTTAACTAGTTTTGAGCTCTAGGTCCCCAAATTGCTCCAATCGCTCCCAAATATTCTGAGAAGGTATATGGATGATGTTATAAAATAAATATGTGTTTCAAGGATTCTTTTGTACCTTTAAAATAATTTTGCAAATCCTCTTTCAATTTTGGCCAATGTAGGGAACTTTACTAGTAATTTCCCTTTGACTAGTATTGGTATCTAGGTCTCAAATTGACTCCAAATGCCTTCAAATATTCAAGGAAGGTGTATGAATGATATTATGAATTGAATATGATTTTTAGGGATGATATATGGCCACCAAAATACCCCTGCAAACTCTCTTAAGATTCCGGACCAAGTATGCAATTTTACTAGTAATTTGGGGTTCAAATCCCCGTGGGGTAAGTACTAAAATCGGCTTCCCAATTGCCTCTAAACCCACTCAAATTTATGAACAAAGGTAGGGAATGTATTAATTATTTTATTAAGGTCTCATGTGAACCATTAATTTATTATTATATATGTTCCAAGCCTCTCCCATTTAGCTGTAAAAATCACCCATTCGACCCTTCGGGAAATGACACTATTTCTTCTCCCAATGCAATTAAACTGAGTAAAAATACTTCAAATGCTCAAGTATAGTACATGAAACTTGTAAAATACATCCATGGTAGTCTATTAATCACAAATATATCATAGAATCATCCATTCATTCTAAATAATCAGCATTACATTGGTTCGCAACAAGGTAGTGGGGAAATGGCACTGTTCTTTCATTAAAAATGAGATTTACACATTTATACTTGGAATTTCAACCTGAAATTTTTTGTATATGAAGAAAAGAGTATTTAATTAATATTACAAAATAATTGGAGCATTATAATCTCCCCCAAAGAGTACAATAGCTCACCAAAAACGCCCTCCCCCAAGGATCAAGAATATGCCATCAAAACTAGAAATGGTTGAAGGAGTGAGCTTCAATAGAAGAAACCATGAGCTTCCATGTAGCTTACACTTGAAAATAAAGACTCCATTAAATATCCAAATGAAAGGTCTGAATGTCCTTTCCAATTACCAACTTCGATGAAAATCCTTCACCCTCGAAATTGGCTAAGGCAAGAAACTAGTCATCCACTAGCTCTCCCTCTTCACAAATGTAATTGAAAATTCTACAAATTATCAAAAGCTGGTTTCATTATTTGTTCTTGACATTTATAAAGTTCTAATTTCCTACATGGGTTGAATTCCTTCCAAGAGACTCATGCCAACTCAAGTTGGGAAGAGATTCCAAAGAACGCCACTTGTACAACAATTTCTAGTCTCCCACTTCCACCAAATCACATGTGGAAGCATCTTAGCTACCCTAACACCCTTGAGCGCCCTCTTGGAGTGTAGCCCTGAAATGTTATATATGTCATATGTCAGCCTTCAAGTCTGATTTGTGTCATAGGTGTCATAGCATCTTCATCGTTTTTGTCATAGAGCTAGGGAATCTAGCCCAAGTGTCTCACTAGCTCCAAATTGCCTCTTCCTCTTTCATGGGAGTTACTCTTCCTCTATATTTCGACCTCATTGACTCATGAAAACTATTATTTACCTTATAACTCATCCCAAGAACATTAGGCTTGCCATGGATTCGAAATTGCAAGAAGAGGATGCCATGTGGCACATAAATTCTAGCTTGTGTGGGTCCCACTTCCTCCATGTGTCTTCATGATCAAATGCCACTTTGATTTTCACTTGTATATATTTATTTATCTCCTTTATTAAATATTTATTCCATCCTAACGTTCCAACATCATTTATTATTCCCATTATTCCAAATCCCAAAGCTTCCACCCCAAACCTAGGAAACTAGTAATTTTCCTCCTTGGCAATTATTTGACCTTTAGCATCAATTTGAAAAACTCTAATGAATATGGCCAATTTTCTTAGGCCATTGTGACCCAATGCCAAATTTGGGACATGAAAAATCCTCCCTTCCCAATATTGCTTGTCCTCAAGCAATTTCAAACTTAGGTGTTAAAGAACCTGCTTTCTATATAATTCTTTGAAGTTGCCATTGAATTGCCCAACCTTGAGTCTTTGAGTTTCCATGAAGATTTTAGAGAGGAACCACCATTTTTGCTGCTGCACTACTTTGATAAAAATCACTTTATTAAGTAGTAAATCCATCTCCCATACTACTTATTTCCCCAAAAAATTTGAAACCAATAAGATAAAAATTATTCCAAGGTCCCATTGCTTGTATTTCACCCCAACAATTAAGAGTGCTCTCCAACTCATACCATCAGATAAGAGGATTCCTGGATCCCATTTTTTTGTATGCATTCTTCCAAACATCATGAGTGCAAAATATATATCATCAAAGTACATAACACCATAATGAAAATGTACATCAAGGAGATGCTTTATCAAAGAGTCATGAAAGTGCTTATACCTCAAAGCAAGTAGACCACCATTTTCCAAGTGCATACAATCTTCAAGTGACCCATAAAATATGCTCCAATGACATAGGTGAGGATCCCATGTCCTATAATGCTGCTCCAAAAGGATGTGATATGCATCAAAATATTTAGCCATGTATTCTTTCATCCAAGAAGTGAATGAAGAATCTCCACTAAAATTTGAACCAAATAATGAGCAAAAAAAAAAAAAAAAAAAAAAAAAAAAAAAAAAAAAAAAAAAAAAAAAAAAAAAAGGAGACTTCAAAGGACTCAAAGAAGTCTCACTCATACATCCATGAATGTGAGAATAATAAATATATATCAAAGTATGTGGCTGCCAACAAAAATGTTCTCCAATCATAAATTTAATCACCCAAGTGTTCGATGAATTTCCTCCAACATCAAATGAACCAAGTGTTGAGCAAGAAAAACCATGAGTCTTCAAGTGACTCAAATGCACATCATAGCTGCATCCATGTAGATGTGCATCATCATAAAGTAGCAAAGGATGCTGCTGCAAATGTAAATAAGAATGTGCTCCAACCATGTCATCATCAAAATTAAATCTAGGAGTTCCATACTCCTCATGTGGCACCATAAAAAAGAACCCTTTCACTCATACTTCATTGAGACTGATGCTACAAAGCATGTAATTGTAGGATGTAGTAGAATGAACTAACTCACCCAAATGATCAAGAAGTGCAGAAGTTTCATCATGGGAAGGATCCATATGGGTAGTATCATGCAGCTCCTTCAAAAGTGTGAAACCTTTGTCATAGATTGGTTCCAATGTAGAGGAATCATGCTCTTCTTTAGAAATTGCATAACCTTCATCAAGAGGCAATTCAAGTTCCTCTTCCACAACATCAAGTGTTTGGATATCTTCAAGTTCATATTCAAACACATTAAGAACATTCAAATTTCCACATTTCTCATGATCCACCATGTCATGAGAATCCTTCAAACAATCTACAATTTGACAATCTGAAACATTGGAGGAAAAACAAGTATCTTGCAACTTTTCAAGAAGTTGCTCATTTTGAATTGTGAGTTTATGATTATCCTCATTATTCTTCAACTATGCATCATGCAACAATTCATTAAGCTAAAACAAATGGTTTCTATCAAAAAGCAAAGACATGAAATTACCTTTGATGTGGCACATTGCTCTTTGAATCTTCTCCATGTCTTCAAGGAAGGATATTTCCTCCAAAGAAGTAGCTCTCCAACAAGAATTTGACACCAATGCTTGAGTGTCATGGAGAATGCTAAGGGACTCTTAGATCTTATTTTCATTCATCTTTAAGGAGTCTTCAGGAAAATGAGGCTCTTGCAAATGAACCTCCTCATCTTCTTCATTTTTGCTTGGACCAACTTCATGAAGCTCAAGTGGTGATGGGGAAGTTGATCTTGGTTCTTCTTCAAATGCTACAAGGTCTTCATTATCATGCTTAATGGAACTTGGGCTTCCAACAACACTTTCAAAAGCAATCTCTATGTCACCAAGATAGAGGTGTGAGCACCCATCAGTAGGTACTCCTCATAGTTTAAGCATCCATCAATAGATGCTCTTTGGTTCATGTCTAAGCTAGAAGGCGTCTCGAAATGATCTTCCATATTCTCAATAGAATCTTCTTCATGCTCTTGTGATGTCTCTTCCTTTTTCTCCTTCAAGCAAGCTGATGTATTTTTACCCTTGTTTTCCTTAGGATCAATATCTTTGGAATCTCTTTTTGAAGAATTCCCAAAAGCTCTCCTCAAGTAGGACATCATTTCCTGCACACATATATGATATTCTTCCAAGGTTCTTTACAAGAAGGGCATAAACCTTTCTTTACTAACTCCATATCTTCATTTTTGGGCCTATTTTCAAAAATAAGTTCAGCAAAGTACTCAAAAGGCATGACATTTTGTTTATTTTTGCTCAAAGCAAGATATTCTTGATATTTTTTATATTGTTGGGGCAAGGTGTTATATGTTGCTTTCCATCTTTGGAACTCATTCATAGAAGTATCCTTGGTTGGTGTGACACACTCATATTCATCAGATTTAAATTCATAAGAATAATCTTCATTTCTCCTGAAATTGTAAGAAGTTTTTCATGATGGAACCTCTTCCTCGTACCATTCACATTCTGCTTCATATTGCTCATAAGCATCTGCATATTCCTCATAAGAATTGTACTCATAGGATTCATCATAATAGTAAGACATGGTTGCCAATTTTTCTTGAATGTATGTACCTAATCCATAGGTGCAGGGACCATGCTCTGATACCACTGTAATGTCCCTTGTTAGGAATTTTATTAAAATGGCAATTTTTCACTTTTTCCCTAGTTAGACCTTTGACTAGTTTTGAGCTCTAGGTCCCCAAATTGCTCCAATTGATCCCAAATATTCTAAGAAGGTATATGGATTATGTTTTAACATAAATATGTGTTTCAGGGATGCTTTTGGACCTTTAAAATACTTCTGCAAATTCTCTTTCAATTCTGGCCAATGTAGGGAACTCTACTATAATCTCCCTTTGACTAGTATTGGTATCTAGGTCTCAAATTGACTTCAAATGCATTTAAATATTCAAGGAAGGTGTATGAATGATATTAGAACTTTAATATAATTTTCAGGGATGATATATGGAAACCAAACGAACTCTGCAAACTCTCTTAAGATTCTGGACCAAGTATGCAATTTTACTAGTAATTTGGGGTTCAAATCCCCCTAGGGTAAGTACTAAAATTGGCTTCCCAAATGCCTCCAAACCCAATAAAATTTCTGAACAGAGGTAGGTAATTTATTAAGGATGTTATTAAGGTCTCATGTGCACCATTAATTGATTATTTTATCTATTCCATCCCTCTCCCATTCAGCTGCAAAAATCACCCATTCGACCCTTCAGGAAATGACACTATTTCTTCTCCCAACGCAATTAAAATGAGTAAAAATACTTCAAATGCTCAAGTACAGTACATGAAACTTGTAAAGTACATCCATAGCAGTCTATTAATCACAAATGTATCATAGAATCATCCATTCATTCGAAATCATCAACATTGCATTGGTTCACAACAAGGTAGTGGGGAAATGGCACTGTTCTTTCATTAAAAATGAGATTTAAACATTTCTACTTGGAATTCCGACCTGAAACTTTTTGGAGATTAAGAACAGAGTATTTAATTCGTATTACAAGAGAAATGGGGAATTATAAGATCCCCAAAAGAGTACAATAGCTCACCAAAAACGCCCTCCCTCAAGGATCAAGAATATGCCATCAAAACTGGAAATGGTTGAAGGAGTGAGCTGCAATAGAAGAAACCATGAGCTTCCCTATAGCTTACACCTGCAAATAAATACTCCATTAAATCTCCAAATGAAAGCTCTGAATGGCCTTTCCAATTACCAAATTGGATGGGAATCTTTCACCCTCGAAATTGGTTAAGGCAAGAAACTAGTCATCCACTAGCTCTCCCTCTTCACAAATGAAATTGCAATTTCTACAAATGATCAAAGGCTGGTTTCATTTTTTTTTTTTGACATTTATAAAGTTATAATGTCCTCCATGGGTCGATTTCCTTCCAAGAGAATCATGCCAACTCAAGTTGGGAAGAGATTCCAAAAAACGCCACTTGTACATCAATTCCTAGTCTCCCACTTCCACCAAATCACATATGGAAGCATCTTAGCTGCCCTAAAACCCTTGAGTGCCCTCTTGGAGTTTATTTTTAGCCCTGACATGTCATATTATCCTTTTGACACATGCTCCAACTCCATCATATTATCCTTTACCATCTCCAATATAAAAATAATTTTGTGTATGTGATACTTTGTATTTTTTGTTTAATGAATAAAACCATTGAAATATGAAGGAATTTTTTAAATAAACATCACATCCATTGGACCAAGTACAAGGCCACTCCATTAGTATATTTGTCTCTGTAAATTGATCATAAAACATGTTAAAGAAATGGCATACATAATGGAAGTCATGACACATATCATCACTTATGTAGAATTAATATTCCTTCAATATTTCTCATTTCTCTTCACCACTGTCTGGACCATGCCTATTTGTGATATGGACCATCAAGCAAACTTGCTAAAAATGGTAATATTGAATTTGAATCTCATTTGGTGTTGGAGGGTGTATTTCTCGACAAAATAAAACTCTAGGAGTATAGTACCAAGGACAAATGTATCTCTGCAAATTCTAAATCTCTCATCATGCCATCAAGCTAGGTGGACATCATGAACATATTATTGCATCTTTTCAAAAAAATCCCTGATGAAATGATGAGTTGTACCTGGTGGCAAAAAATGATATTGGCATTAGTTATGTTTATATGTGAAGTTTGACTTAAAAAACGAAATTAAAAATCAGAGACAATTACTCACCTAGGATGTCACCAACTATAATTTTCCACCACACCTAGAGCATTTCTCATTTAAACAAAATTTTACGTAATATGTTTTCCCCTCTACCTTATCAAAAATGAAGCTATGAATAAAATCTCTTGACCAATTCGATGGTATTAACATTGAACAATCTTGCACATGGTTAGTGTGCAAAACATGACGAATATATACAAATGTGTCATAATAATAGTCACATTTTGTACATGGTATCTGCATCAATAAGTGTTATGAAGTGTGTTTGTTCAAACATACCAAGACTTACATTTCTCAAAATATTTTTGGTCGAAGTTCAATTCCTTGTGTTTATTCTTGAATATGTCATAGACTTATGTTAGTTTTGTGTTAAGAAGGTGTTTAATGTGTGGTTCATGATCCCTAGAACCCCTTCTCGTTTTTAGTACATACTAAATCCTTCTAGTTTGAAGAAGGTCTGGTGTTATCATGCGAGAAACTCTACACTAGTTCCTTAACTACATCGCTTAGTTTCATGTTAGAATACAACAACCTACTAATAATGGCCCCAAAATCTATCTAGTCGATTGTGTTGAGATGTTCTCTTCTAATACAATACTTACATAGTGTCTTGACATTCAACTTAACAAGTTTGGATGTAGGCTTCAACAAATGAATATTTCTTGTGTTCTTGTTTACAATTACTTGTGACAATTCACGACGAGCTGCATTACAATCTTTAGAATGAATTTTCTTACCAATTGTGCTAAAAGAATCTACTAGGATTTTAACAATATGACAACTTCAACCAAAATTATTTATTACCTTGATGCCTAATTATTTTATAAAAACAATAAAAGAAATAGATTTTAACAAAGTTAAAAATAACCTACATTTGTGAGCATCACGTTTTGAGTCAAAGTAATTATTAATTATTTGTTGAGTTTGATAAGAAATAGTATGTTTAGATCAATCACCTTTAAGAGAACTAATGACACTTTCATCCACCTAGATACGTTTTGGAGTTTTTCGATGAATTGGGGTCCAATAAAGTAATCGAGTAGCATTTGTAGCATGAAATGCTTCATCAGTAAGTTGTGACGATTCAAAAGGATCTTGTGGTTGTTCATCCCTTTGTTCCTAGATAGATGGAGGATGTTGGACATCCTCATAGGTTGTCTCCAAAACATTTACTTGTTTAGCAGTAGGTTGAACCTCATGGGTGGTCTCAACAACATTTACTTGTTCATCATTGGAATGCTCTTTATGATTTAAATCTATAATTTCATTATTTTCATAACCAGTATAGGCCAAAAGTGCATGTATTTCCTCGTCATCTAAATCATCTTCAAATTGTAGTATATTTGTTTGGAACATGCTTTCTATTGGAATTGCAACATCTCTTAATGAGCACATATGCTTTACATCCTGACTAGGGCCATGAGGGGCTTCTTCATCCGTTGTTCTTGAAAGTGAGGGATCATATGTTGAATGCTTACGCTTATCCTATTGTAAATTTATAAAAAAAAGCATGTATCCTCTCGTGTGCTTGGAATTGAAGCATGACTCTGATTCACCATGTTTTCCCTTTCCGTTTATTTAATTTCTTGGATGATTTCAAGAGGCTTCTCTTTTCTTGTCGATCTTCTTATTCTATTGTAAAACATATGTTTCTCATTGCCACATTAATCGATGCTAGTATCTTGTTTTTGGTTCTCTATAAATCATAAAACATTAAGACAAAAAACTTATAATCATTGTTCACTCAACAATAACTTGTAGAGAGTGATTTTTTTAGCAAAGTTTGACAAAAATAAGGTTATGGTGGGACTAAGGGTATTTTTATATCAACAAAACACATGCACGATGTGGAATAAATCACATGAGCAATGTGGTTGAAACCACATGTGTGATGTTCTCTTAACCTACTAGTCAACTATGTGGCTAGGTTCGGAGTGGTGAAACCTAATTCTTATAAACATGAGTGCATTATTGTTTTCTATAATGCTAGTGTGTTTTGTAAAACTATGCTTTACCTAAAAGGCCCACCAACTTTGTGTGCATACCCATATATATATATAAACTTCAAATAAATATATATATGAATAATATAAAAAAATATTTTTTTACCCAAAAGAGTTAATAAACCTAAATATACCCACTTTAGGATGTAAATATAAGCAATATAAAAATATACTTTAATACCCACTTTAGATGTTAATATAAGCAATATAAAAATACACTTTAACGCCACGAAGAGTTGATAAACATTTGTTGCTTTAACTTAAAAAATGGTGTCTTCTGTATGTCAAACCAAAGACAAGGCTTTAATGATTATATGTTGAACTATTTAAAGAGGACGGTGGAGGCCTCAAGCAGAACTTTATGTTAAATAATTTAGCACCTTTCCATCGAAATATAATACATAAAGAACTAGTCTAAAGTGCATGTTAGTCGGTTTGTGTCATCGCCTTTAAAGTGAGGACAATAATTATTAGAATATATAATTCTATGAGACTGGAAAAAGATAAAATGGAACAATAATTATTGCTTTAATATCAATTTTCATGTCCACCAAGAAATAATATTTATGCGAGTGGGTCGAAACCATCCATTTTGAGAATCCAAAATGCAAAATTCTATGATTACAAGAGCCATGTGAAAGCAATGTCTTGGGTCGTGAGGATTCCAGGATACTTTATAATATGAAAAAAGTTTATAATATGAAAGAAAGGATCATATAATGATAGAAGCTGTTTGAAAGCAACGGTGTAGGTGGTGAGGATTGAGTGTTCTAAGGAAACTATAAAAGCAAAAAACCATTGGATAACGATGGAGTCAACTCAAACATGAACTCCATGGACTAATGATTAACGCTGAGAATGATGTATGCAAATCGTCTGCTACCTGAGAGCTTTTGTGATGAACCGAGGATTTTGGAAACTGTTGTGCGTATTAAAATTAATATTGTGGCATATTTCTTATTGCTACTTTATCCTATTCTAATCGAGCTTTTGTCCAATTAACAATTATTAAAGACCAATCGTATTGGGTGCGCTCACTAATGGAAGACAGAGCCTGAAGAATCTCAGGAAAAAAAAAGGTTAAAAGAACGCCATTGCACTACTACCACCCAAGTTGCTAGGGTTTATGATTATGTCCCGCGCAACTTAATATACCAGTGCAATATTTGCATGAATGTCAGTCTTTTTTTACTGTAAGAACTGCTCAGTGTTTATGTGGTCTCCGATTATTCATTCCCTTTGTAACCTAACTGTCATTTTCGTTTTTGGCACGCAGATACTCTCCGTGACCATTGCCTGCCGTTCCTTTTGTCTGCCACCCATTTTCGTTATTACTTTAGCCTTGTAATTAAATAAATATTCAACCGTGCTTTGTTGCATGGATTTTGAGTTGGCGACATTTTGAGACCCACAGGCTGAGGCCACTTGACTCAGATGCCCTCGTTCTCAGTTTGTTAATATATGAGATAGGTACCTACGTGTAACTCTCACCACTGGCTTTATTGTGGGAAGCCTGGGTTATAGCAGGTTTGGAGTTTGGAATGTACAAATAGTTTCATTTAAATTAGAGCTTATAACTAGTACAGTCACTTAATTTGTGGTGGGTGAATACTTATAGGTCACAAGTCAAGTGTCACTAACTGACTCTTATCCATATCTAATCTACAAGTTATAACATGCAATTACACTTCTCTCATCTTCCAGCAATCTAGGAAGAAGACCTTTCCTCTTCCATTGAACTTGTAAAATATAAACACCTATAAATATAATAAAAGTTAACTAAATTTAAAAATGGATCTTCTCTATTAATTACAGCATTAGGTGTTTATATTTTAGAATTTGAGGTCGACTAATACCAATGTTTTTTCCAAGTGTACTATCCAGACTGATTTTATGGGAGTTTTACAATTATAATATACGTATATAAAATATCTACTAGTTGATGCATGAATAACTACTAGTGATGCAACTATGCTAGTAAATAACTTAATTTGTTATTGCAATTCGTGGCACTTAGATGTTCACGGGTGGCAAGTTTAGTGGCTGTGACTAATAACAACTTAAATTAGAGTTTATAATGTACAAATAGTTTCATTTAAATTAGAGTTTATAACTAGTACATTCACTTAACTTGTGGTGGGTGAACACTTATAAGTCACAAGTCAAGTGTCACAGACTCTTATTCATGTCTAATCTACAAGTTACATTCAAGTACACTTATCTCATCTTCCTGCAATCTAGGAAGAAGATTTCCTCTTTCGTCATGTTATAAAAATAATATACATCAGCTATTTAAAACATTTACAACGGCATATATATAAAACTACACAAATTAGATAAATTAAAACTCTTCTTCAATATTTACATTCTAAAAAGAGTTTGCACTTCAAGAAATTTGATCCCTCTGGCACTTGGTAAATCACCTTTAAGATGGATCTATGTTGGTAATAGTCTTACAATTATTATATACATATATAAAATAACTACTAACTGATGCATGAAAAACTAACTATATTAATAAATAACTTGTTATGACAATTAGTAGCACTTACGTATTCACCAACTGCAAGTTTAGTGACTATTACTAATAACAACTTGATGAATATGAGCCAAACAGGTAGACATGAAAGAGCAACTCAACACTTTATTTGTCGACCCCACCTTATCCTGCCAGAAATTTGGTATGTTCCACGCGCAAAGAGTAGATATTTAAATTTTACAGCATATCTCTGATTGTTAAGGTTAGTGTTCACTTATTTTGATTATTATAAGGATTAATATGAATCGTGACAATAAATAAAATGATAAAGAAGAGATCTGTGAATCAACACATCTTCACCGTATAAGATAATGATGAATACATCCTCGTAACTTATAGTTTTTATTTTTTATTTTTTATGGTGACCCAATCTTCGATTCGATTCTCCTAGCAGAATTGATCGGTCAAGATCTCTCCGTTTTAGCTTCCCCGTGGAGCTGAAACCCAATAAACTAAATCTGTCCTTTTAAAGTTTATATTTTAATGCTGAGAAGCTCATTACGGCGTTAAGGTCAAGATTCTCACACGGTTTTATCGTCCTGTTCTCATTTTTGCTCTCTTTTATAATGCAAGTGTCTAAGCTTGTTTTGAGGATTAGAATATCTAATTACAAAATAGAATCTCGCAGATATTTTGATATAAATTAGCTTATCTAATCATATCTAGTTTCATAGCTGAATTTTAGTTCAGCTATCGTGACATATTTGAATTATTATTATTATTATTCTTTGTTTGAAATATAAAATAGCGTAATACAGTGATGGCGTACACTTGTTGAATTATACATCAGGTAATTTATGATTGTGAATACTGATGTTGGGCTTTAAGGCTGATACATATTTATTATTGTATATATTTTTTAATCCAAGCATTTATGGCAATGGATGTCTTTATTTTCAAAAACTTGTTTTTTTTAAAGAGGTTGTGACAAACAACTCTAATTTTTTAAATGTTTGGAAATCTTCCACTCTGGCCAGAACTGTCAATTTAAAGAGAACATTATGATGTGGTGCCCTCGTGGAGATCATATTATGTGAGGCAAGTAATCTCTATTAGGTATTTGAAAAGGATGTAGTTATTTACCTATTTTAATGGATATTGTCATACATCAACTTTATATAGTGGATCTACTATACTTGGACAAGTATTGTGATGTCTCTCTACTACAAAGGATTTTTCTATTGTTTAGTTTGACTATCATGTTTTTTTTATTGTTTAGTTTTATCATCATGGTAATTATCACAATGTTTTTGAACAGGTTCTTTTTAAAGTAAACCTTTTATCTTTCTAGGTTTTTTATAATTTCATCTTAATTTTAAAAAAAGTTTGGTATTTATAAGATTTTCAGAATTTTTTGAGCACTTTTAAGTAAAATTTTAAGAGATTTATAGCAAGATTGTGAACATATTCTCAAATATATGTTTAAATAGATCTTAGTAAGGATGGTTACAAAATGATTCTCAAATAGAAAAAATCTAACACACTCATGTAATGAATTATGAGGTTTAATGTGAGATATGCCTTACTCTAAGACATATACTAGCTACTTGTGTTTATGATCGCACTCATTCTCTAGGGAAAAAGAGACCAATTCAAAACCAAGTAGATGAAATTTTTTGATAATAATGATTATCAAAATGAAGTAAATAAAAAATTGCATGTATCATTTAAGAAATCCAATTTTTTATTGGGAAAAAGAGTAAAACTAATGGATATAATAGTTCCTCCTTGAAGGATGTAGTTGTACCTAAAGCCTCTATAGATGGAACAAAGGGACTTAACCAAATGCATACATTGAATGGCATGCACATTACTTTTGTAATTTTAATCTAGTAAGTACATTGTATACATGTACTCTTGTAAGTGTACTTGTATTTTTCTATTGTTCTTTGATATCATGAAGAATGTGGTTTCTTTCCACAATGGAATAGAAAATGCTATTTTTTCTTGTAAAAAACAAATTAGAATTAAAAGCTTAAATCTAGATATTAATTCTTCTCTAATGCCTTAATTTATGCAAATTAAAAAATTAGTTAGAATTTTGTTATTTTTTTTATCCCAAGAAGATTGATATCTCCTTATCTCATAAAAAATTACATTATCAATACAAAATCCAATGAAACAACAATAATAGGTTTTTATTTCACCAATCTTAGTGTTCTTCATATTCTTCCCTTTGAGAATCAACATTTCTTTTTGTTTAGAAACATGTCTTGTAATGGTATCAAAGATTATTGTTCTCTTGAACACGGTTTCAAACAACCTTCAATCACATTTTTTGAATTACTTTTCTCTTTGCAAGTTGTACATGGCCTCTCGCACTCCTACTCTATGGTATTTGAATGATAAATCCAGGATTTCTTACACACTATAGAGTTATATATAAATTCATCTTGCAACCTCCCACACTTTGCCCCTTATTTTTTCCAACATATCACATATCTGACCACTTCTATAGTCGCTTATCAATCTTCCTTACTCCTTGTACCATAGCTTCTTCACTCCAACTTACTCCCACTCTAATGAATATCTTTTGTATCATTCACTCATCTCCATGCTACTCATAATCTCACTCCAATTTTCTATGTCTCCATTTCCCATACCCCAACTACCCACTCTACTAACTCATGTAACTTCCATAGCTCCCTCAACCCTCAGTCAATGAATCAATATTCTCTATAATTGATCCTACACACTACATTCTTCACCCTTGGATCCAACGAAAGAAAATATCATGATTGGATTAGATATTAGTCCCCTTCAACACTTACGAAACTTATAATAGTATAGTTAGAGGATATAGTGGCCTAATAAAAAGAGGAATGCATAATGGATTTAATGGCTAATGTCCTACAAGACACAGTCCTCTATACAATGATCATGTCCCCTACAAGGGGTTTGAGCTTGACCCCCTCATCAGGTTCCCCAAGTTTTCTTTTACTCTTAAAATAGATTCATTATACCCTTAAATACACAACCTCATAGCCTATATGTATACTTGTTTAGATGTGTCGAGCAATAGAGACTAAAATGTGTCGCTATGCATTCAAAGGGATCACATAGAAGTGGCGGTAGAACCTCCAAGATCATATCCCATCATAGTTTGAACTATAGCTATGCATGTATATAAACGCTTCAATGTCACATGATCCGTAAGCTATCGTGGATATTCCAATGGAATAGTTCATCACAATGGATCTTACAACTTAGTTATTATTTTATTAGATTCTTTTTTTTGAATGTCAAATAACTGGAACTGAAAAAAAAAAAAAAAATAATAAAGAAAATAAGTACACAATCCACATAATACCACAAGATATACCCTGGGAAAATGCACTATGGGGAAAAACCTAGCCACAAATGATGACTATGCCTTGCTCGTTATGTCAAATTGCAAATACAAAGGAAATGGTACTCTCTATGGAGTTACCTATGACTTTGTGGCCATAATGGCTCCTACAACATCTCTTATCTCCTATGTTCTACTCTAAATTCCACTCTCCTATTGTTGCTCAAATATGGAATGATACAATATATCAAAAGAATGGAACCATCTTCTTCTCTCGAAAGCCTAATATTTAACATAGTTTAATAGTTGTCTAAGTTAATTTTTTCATTTTTTCATGCCCAACTCCTAATTAGGGTTAGGGTCTTAGTCCTTCTAGAATGTTCTTGAATATCCACACATGACTAGTTCCACATGTGTGAGAAATGAGAGTTGATGTGGAATCCACTTAGTACTATGGTGGTCAATTAGATAGGTCAACCAGTGGGAGGCATAATGTTTTTATATGGACTCCATTTGAGGTGATTTTTGGACCATTGGAAAGATCTTGTAGTGTAGAATCACATGTAGAGTCATGGCATATGCGATGAAATTTGGACCCCAAAAAATGTCATTTAGACCCTCAAAAAAGCCTTATATGGTTATGACCCATAAATATGCAAAATGATACCTACCCATAGAATGGGACCTACAAGCTAGTTCACCCAGTCTTCCAATCCAAATATCTCCAAGTAGGTGACAAATTATATATTGATTCATTTCGGATCATACCTCCCCATTTTGGGAGGCTTTTGGTTCCCAAAATATTTTACTAAATGAGGTTAGGAAATTTCTCCTGTACCTTCTCTATGGAGTACCATTTAGCCTTTTCTAGAAGATTTCCTTTTAAACCCACCTTCCAGAGTTCATACTGTCCCTTCTCAGTAGTTCTAGAATTCTTCTGCAATAGTATGTCTTATGATAACTCTTCCTGATCCTCTAGTGCTAAGTCCTCTACAGAAGGTAAGAACTGCTAATTTTTCCTAAGCCAATATGGAAGGTTCATAGAGTTTCATATTTTTACGTTCAATACACTGTAAATGTGCATGAACACGGGTAGACTAAGTCTATAGGAATTATCTCCCACCTTATCCAATACCTCAAAAGGGCCACACCTTAAATCCTTGATCTTCTTACCCAAACCATGTAGTCTTTCCTTCTTTAGGTGTAACGATACTCTATCCCCCTCCTTGAATGTTTTCTCAACCTTGTGTTGGTCATGTCTTTCCTTGGACTATTCCTATGACTTCTTTAGTGCCTCTTGTACTTGTAGATGGATCTCCATAATCTTATCAATGAATTTCTTAGCTCTTACTGCTTCAGTTGTGGTGTCTTCCTGAACAATCCCTTGCTGTCAAAAAATAACATCTAGAGGTGAAGGAACTAGCAAGTATCCAAAGCAAGTTTCAAAAGGGGACTTCCCAATGGAAGTGTGGACTGATGTGTTATAAGAGTGTTAGATGTAGATCGCATTTTCATCCTAATTTTTCAGATGCTTCTAATTGTAATGTTGATGTATATGTAACTTCGGAATGTATTTCACATATATGTATATTGTATTCCTATAGAGATGTTATTATTCCTCTATATGGAAGTGTCATTATTTATATTGTAAGTGTCGTAACTTATACTTGATGGGTTATTAGACCACCTTGTTTGGGGTCGGCCCTGTATAAGTCATGTGGGTCAAAGGGTTATTAGACCACCCTATTGGGGGTCGGCCATGTGGGTCAAAGGGTTATTAGACCACCCTATTGGGGGTCGTCCCAGTCAGCATTATGTTATGTGGTTAAGTTCGAGCCTACATGAGTTAGGTTAAAAGGCAAGTCAAGTCAAGTATAAATAGAGTGCGGGAGGCACTCTATTTACTCACTCACTTCTCACACATGCACTCAAGGAGGAGTGGCGCACTTATGGAGGAGGAGGATCCGCTGCTAGGTTATGGCTATCTCTCTTGGTTGGTTGTATCATTGCTCTATCTATCTCTGAGGAAGTTATTGGGGTTTTTCACCTTTATGGTTTTCCCCAAGTAAATCTTTGTGTCTCTTGTGTGCTTGCATTATTGTCTCCATGATTGATATGCTGTAGATATGCTATACATGTTGTTCTCTCAGTTAAGATCCTAGATCAGATTGAAGTAAATTCTGAAAATTTAACATGGGATCGGAGCTAGCCTGAAAGAAGGCATGATATGGCATGTATGACACTTGTTGCACTTACGATGCTAGGGCTTGATATAGAAAAAACTAGTCATCGTAGAACTTTCGCTATAAATCCGTTTTGGAAAAGTTTTCAGATCTGAAATTGTTACAGGACGAAGCTAAAATCTCCAGGTACCTTGTGTCCAAAGGAAAACCTCTAATTCGTTGTACTTTGTGATTTATGATCTGTACAATATAGGGTTTCTGCCTCTTCCAGATCTGAGTCAAAATCAGGTGACCTTGGGAAAAAGGTCATAACTTGGGCTAGGAAGCTCCAAATGAAATTTCGCGAAAAGTCACAGGTAGTACACAGACTGTACTATCTTAGAAAGCTTTTTCAGAGGCCGAAGTTGAACCAGTGACACATGGCATGCCGTACAAGTTCACTCTCCTGTATTATCCCATAAACAGGTCACGTTGTGACACTTGGCATAACTCTCTCTTAGAGAATCCAATTGAGGTCAGACCTGTCAGGATGGCAATATAACAGGCCGAGCTATCTCAAAAAACTTTTTCAGAGGCCGAGGGTCAAACAGTGACACGTGGCACACCGTACAAGTTCGCTCTCCTGTATTTTCCCAAAACAGGTCACGTTGCGACATTTGGCATAACTCTCTCTCAGAAAATCCAATTGAGGTCAGACCTATCAGGATGGAAAGCTAACAGGTCAGGCTATCTCAGGAAACTTTTTTCAGACCCTGTGGATCAAAAATTTCGGAGTTACACAAGAAATAATCAGGTACATATTTCTGTCAAAACAGAATTATTTTTTGGTACCTTCATTCATGGCTTCCGGAAATTAGGGCTTTGGAGAAAGTTGGATTTTTTTGTAATCGGAGACCATGGCTGAATGCTACTCATCAAAATAAAAATTTAGAGACCAAGATCAGAATTTTTGGTTGGGCAGAAGGCCGGGCTTGATCAGACCCTAGTTCGGGACTTTGATGAGGAAAGTGGAAAATTAGGGCTTCTGTAAAAATGGGAATTTTTGAAATCTGTGACCATGGCTGGAAGCTCCTCAGAAAAATAGAAGCTTAGAGCTTTGGATCAAACCTTTTGATTGGGCAGAAGAGTGGGCTTCATCAAACCCCAGTTTAGGGTCACGTCTAGTGAATCCGAAAGTTTCAAAGGCAAAATTGAGGAGTGAAACTTTGCAGTTTTCAATTTCTGAATATACCAGTTTGATCAGCTCATCAAGGCGCATACTTCTATCCTTTCGGAAGTTTGAAATTCAAAGTTTGAATTTTTGGGGTTTCTCTGGCAAACCCATATCCACCTCCAGGTCCAGTTCTTGCAAATCAAGTGGATAGGGTTAATCCTAGAAGAAGATGGATTGGTCACCTGCATAAGTGAAGAAGTTCCTGTTTCAGAGGGAGATGAGGCTAAGGCCTTACATAAGAAGAATACAAGCGATCTCGATAGGTATGACTCATCGAGGTATGTTTTGAGATTTGTTCATGATTAAGTTTATGGTATGTTTGTCTTCATGTTATTACGGTTAGTACAATCTTGATTTTAGACTTGTCATATCACCTTAATAAAACTATGAATGCACAATAGAAAATATTCATTGATTAGGGTGTTGACACTTATGATTGTACTAATGCATTATTGTGTTGTATGAGATTTATGTTGTCTACTAACATGAAAGGTACACCAAGAAAGACAAATCATGTTCTGGTTCAAAGAACATATGATCATGATGACATGAGGACAAAGATTCATCCATTGTCATGGATCTCATAAAAGATCCATTTACGAGGTATGTATAACTTGGTTTTATAATGGTTAACCTATGAGATATACAGGTTACTAGAACAAGTCATTGAAGAAGAACAAGAAGACATCATGTGAGTATGTTAGACATAATTAGCTAGCATGCTAATCCAAGTATGTTTTTCCTATATCAAGTTAGAATCTCACCTTGTGATAAGATCCTTTATTTAAGTATACTTGGCATGATTGATTATGATTATTCATTGAAGTTAGTACTCATGGGTTTAGGCATATTATGATTTTTACTTTGATTGATGATATGACCAACTAGAAAAGTCCTATGGTCAAATAGGAATATAAGTAAAAGAATTATGTCTCTTATATTGATTGATTTGACTAACCAGAAGAATCATGAAGGTATAGGTTTGAATAATCACAGGTTTTATGCATATTATATCTCTTATCTTGATTGATGATTCAACTAACCTGAAGAGTCATAGGTTTGAGTAATTATAGGTTTAGACATGTTATGCTTCTTATGATTTGACTAACCATAAGAATACTACATAAACCTTGAATGCTAATGCTTATTATTCTGTTTGAAATGATCATGACTATACATGCTTGAAATTATTGTGTTTTAATAGTATACTAATGAATGTATGATTTTATATGAAATCACAAGGATAACACAATCATGATACTAATAAGCATGCATAGGGACCAAGGATGAATATGAGTTCAAGAAGCAAAGATCAAGAGGGAGCACACTCCAGTTGTTCCCGCAAGAAAGCAAAGGAACACACCTCAGTAGTTTCTGCAAGGATGCAGATATTCAGAGGGAGTTGGCCATCTTTCCACAACAGAAAGGTGTAGAAGAAGCTACTTCAGATTAGGACTCCAGTAGCTCCTGTAAGGAAGCAAAGACTCAGAGGGAGTCCATCCAACGAACAAACAAAGATAAGTATTTTAATTTCTTGCATATTTGTTTGTTTAAATAAAATTGTTCAATGATGTATATGCTCATGTTCCTAGACTTAGGATATGTATTGTGCATATTAGAATAGTTGCATTGATGAACAGTATATTACTAATATACATGGGTAAGTGGCCTATGGCACTGTACAACATTCCATTGCTACTTATCTAGAATGAAACCTCTTTGCTGACATGTTGGGAGTTGTGCACACTCTTAACAATGTTCTGGTAGAGATTGGAAGGCATCTAGAAAGTTACGGGATATGGATAAATGTTGTATTGAAGCATTGGCAAAGATAATTGCATGACTATATGACATATTTCTTTATGTGTAAGAATTTGTTTTGAAAACTATGAGATGTTTTCTAATCATGCAATTTAACTTGTTGTGTAGGAAAGATCGTATGCCATCTCCTACAAAAGAAGAACTACAACATTTGTTCCAGCAACAAAGATATCTATTGAAGATATTGAAGTTCCCAGGATCTGGGATGAAGAAATGAAATGCCATGATCTGTTGATCATAAAGAATGATATTTGGGATGTAGTCCCAAGACATGAAGGGAAGTTTGTTATGACTTCCAAATGGAACCATCAGATCAAGCATGTTGTAGATGGCACCATTGACAAATATAAAAGTGATGAAATAGAAGATACACCAGATGGATTTCAAGACAACATGGTGTAGTCATATATTTGTGCAGAACTTGGTATGGTAGGATAGACAGCTTTCTATCCAGTTTGGGCTTTACCAAGACTAAAGCGGATTCCAACCTTTACTACAAGGTTGAGGAAGGCAATCCAGTGATACTACTTTTGTATGCGGATAACCTGTTTGTTACAGATGAAAATAGATTGATTGCCGACATGCAGCGGAAGCTTACTACCGAGTTCAAGATGAAGAACTTGGGGATGATGCACTATTTGTTTTTGGCATGGAGGTGTGGCAGAGTGCAGATGGAATCTTCCTTGGACAAGGGAAGTATGCAGTAGAGATCCTGAAGAGGTTCGGGATGATGGATTGCAAGGCCATGGCCACACCTATGGCATCAAATCTGAAGTTTCTATGTGATGCTTCATCTAATCCGGTTGATGTCACGATGTATCGTCAGATGATTGGGTCCTCTATGTACCTGACGAAAACGAGACCAGATATTTGCTTTGCGATGAACACATTGAGCTAGTTCCTGACGGATCCGAGGAGTGTTCACCTGGTTGCTGTAAAGCATGTTCTGAGGTACCTGAAGGGTACAGTGGATTATGGGCTCAAGTATGAAGCAAATCAAAAGTTTAACCTGCAGGGTTATGTTGATTCAGATTGGGCTGGCAGTGCTGCAGATAGGAAGAGCACATCTGGGTGCTGCTTCAGTATGGGATCAGGTGTGATCTCATGGTTTAGCAGGAAGCAGTTCTGCGTGGCACTGAGTATAGATGAGGCAGAGTATGTTGCAGCCTATTCAGCTAGTTGTGAGGCAGTATGGCTATGGAAGCTACTGTCTGAGTTATTTGATCTCCCGTTGGAAGCTACTGGTATCTTCTGTGATAACCAGAGCTGTGTGAAGCTATTCAAGAACCCAATGTTTCATGACAGGTCGAAACACATAGAGATCAAATATCACTATATCAGGGATATGGTGCAGAGAGCAGCTGTGAAGCTCCTGTATGTTGCGATGGACGAGCAGATTGCAGATGTGCTGACGAAGCCACTAGCCAGAGTGAAGTTCGAGTACTTCAGAGAGAGGCTTGGTGTTCTTCAGATCGAGGACACTTCGAGGAAGAAGTGATGGACACGTTTGCTGAAGCCATTCCAAGCATGTTGGAAGGAGGATCCTTCACATGGTTGTGGATGTAAGCGCTAGATGATGAGCATCAGGATGATGTTCTGGTTGGAAATGATCAGTTGGATCATTTATGTATGTATGCATCATGTTGGATGCTGGATATGATCAGTTGGGTCATTTTATGTATGTATGTACGCATCATGTTGGATGCTGGATATGATCAGTTGGATCATTTATGTATGAATGCATCATGTTGATGCTGGACATGATCAGTTGGATCATGTGTATGTATTTTGTATATGCATCATGTTGGATGCTTGGACCATGTATCTGTATATGTATCAGATGGATACATTGTATGAACAGGTGGATCATGTATGATGATATGTATCAGGTAGATACTTGGTATGCATCAGGTAGATGCATTGATGATCAGGAGGATCATGTATGATGATATGTATCAGGTAGATACTTGGTATGCATCAGGTAGAGGCATTGATGATCAGGTGGATCATGTATGATGACATGCAGCAGGATGTTGCAGTGATGATCAGGATGATCATAGATGACGAGCTTCAGGATGTTGCTCCAGATGTCATGCAGCAGGATGTTGCAGTGATGATCAGGATGATCATAGATGACGAGCTTCAGGATGTTGCTCCAGATGACATGCAGCAGGACGTTGTAGTGATGATGATCAGGATGATCATGAGTACATCAGGTGATGTATGGAGAGTATCAGGTTGATACTCTGTGGCCGTGGATCAGGTTGTGCAGATGAGCATGTAATCCGGTGCCCTGGGAGATTTGCAGATGGTCTTTCGAGGTTTTGCCTATGGCATGTAATTCGGTGCCCTGGGACATCTGGCAAATGCTCTTTCGAGGTTTTGCTCTGGGAGGACATGTAATTCGGTGCCCTGGGAGATCTGTAGATAGTCTTTCGAGGTTTTGCCTATGGCATGTAATTCGGTTCCCTGGGATATCTGACAGATGCTCTTTCGAGGTTTTGTCCTATGGCATGTAATTCGTTTCCCTGGGAGATCCGATAGGTTGGGCTGTGTGCCCGTAATCAGTCCTGGGATGCTCTTGCGAGGTTTTGCCATGACCACATGTAATTCGTTGCCCTGGGAGATCCTATAGGTAGAGCTGTGTGCTCGTAACAGCCTGGGATGCTCTTGCGAGGTTTTGTGGTGAGGTCACATGTAATTCGGTCCCCTGGGAGATCCTATAGGTAGAGCTGTGTGCTCGTAACAGCCTGGGATGCTCTTTCAAGGTTTTGTGACGCACGTAATAAGTCCTGAGGATTCCACAGTATGGCCAGTGATGATGAAGACCTGCAGGTGGTGGGCCTACATCCAGTATGAAAAAGGACTGGCTCTGTAGAACTTCCTATGACGAGTAGATTCAGAGATTGATTGAGATAGTAGCAGCAGTGACGATGATGATGACTCGATGATGATTATCCAGTGACGATGATCTAGAGAAGATGACTTGTGCTAGAAGAACTGTGCTGAGAAATACCTTCCTCGTTAAGAGGGAGTGTTGATGTATATGTAACTTCGGAATGTATTTCACATATATGTATATTGTATTCCTATAGAGATGTTATTATTCCTCTATATGGAAGTGTCGTTATTTATATTGTAAGTGTCGTAACTTATACTTGATGGGTTATTAGACCACCTTGTTTGGGGTCGGCCCTGTATAAGTCATGTGGGTCAAAGGGTTATTAGACCACCCTATTGGGGGTCGGCCATGTGGGTCAAAGGGTTATTAGACCACCCTATTGGGGGTCGGCCCAGTCAGCATTATGTTATGTGGTTAAGTTCGAGCCTACATGAGTTAGGTTAAAAGGCAAGTCAAGTCAAGTATAAATAGAGTGCGGGAGGCACTCTATTTACTCACTCACTTCTCACACATGCACTCAAGGAGGAGTGGTGCACTTATGGAGGAGGAGGATCTGCTGCTAGGTTATGGCTATCTCTCTTGTTTGGTTGTATCATTGCTCTATCTATCTCTGAGGAAGTTATTGGGGTTTTTCACCTTTATGGTTTTCCCCAAGTAAATCTTTGTGTCTCTTGTGTGCTTGCATTATTGTCTCCATGATTGATATGCTGTAGATATGCTATACATGTTGTTCTCTCAGTTAAGATCCTAGATCAGATTGAAGTAAATTCTGAAAATTTAACATGTAACCTGTCAAAAGTTATACAAAAGTCCCGTTGACTACTTATGTTTGTCCATATGTCTGTGGATCGAATGTTGTAGATCTCTTCAACCTAGTGTCCATATTTTCCCAAAGTGTAGTCCAAAATGTACTAATAAATATGGTTTCCCAATTTGAGATGATGCTCATTGGTATCCCGAAGTGCAACCATACCTATTCAAAGAACATGTTTGTTGATTCTTATCCTTTGATGGTCTAGATATTCACAAGGAATAATAATGCACATCTTGTTGAATCTACCAAATACCACAAATAAATATTCATGTACCTTCCTAGTGGTTGGAATACTACCCACAAAATCCATGGATATGCGCTCCCGTGGTCTTGTACAAAGAGGTAAGGGATGGTATAGACCTTGATTCCTATTTTTGGGCTTGCTTTCTCAACAAAGTATGCATCCTCTGGTAAACCATGCTACATATTCTTGCATTCTAGGTCAATAAGCATACCTTTGTAAGCATGCAACTATCTTCACTACAAAAAAATTCCCTACAACTTTGGAGGTGTGTGCCTCTCTTATAAGTTGCAATATTTCACCTTTAGGAACACACAGCTTGTACAACTTATAGAGTAACCCATCCTGGAGATAATACTCAGAGTTCATGTCACCTTATTCTACATGGAATTGGCCTTGCAATTGTTGAAATACCTCCTTGAAGTCCTCATTTTCTATGTATTCCTCATTGTATGAATCATGGGTTCCATGTGCATAAGAGTTCCCAAAGCTATGATCTTCGTTGTCAATGGCCTTAAGAGCATGTCTATCAGCTTACATGTACTACCCTTCTTATACATGATGATTAGATGGAATTTTTATAAGAATCACATTGACTTATAATGTCCGGTATGATGTAGCTTACTCTGGCCTACAAATATTGCAGCAAATAGTGATCAATATGAATGATGATCTCATTCCCATCAGATAGTACTTCCATTTCTTAAAATATTGAACCAAGGAATATAGTTCATTATCATATGTAGGGTAGTTCATGATGTCTCCACAGAACATTTCAGAATGATAGCATATTGGCCTCCCTCCTTACATCAAAAACTCTCCCATAGCATACCCACTTGCATATGTCTCCAATTCAAAAGGCTTCTTCAAATTAGAAAATGTGAGAACTAATGCCTGACTAATTTTTCATTTGATATCTTCAAAGTCTTTATGTTTATTCTTCCCCCATTGTGAACCCCTTTCTACTGGATGTTATGGCATGGAGGGATGTACTCAGAACAAAAAGGAAGCTATGAACTTCCAAATGTATTGTGTTTCCCCCCAAAAGCTCCTAACTTTAGTGAAATTTGTAGGATCATTATGCCACTTAGTGATGGCCTTCATATTTGTATAAGGATCAATCTTAAGCTCTCCTCCACCAATCACATACCCCAAATACACCAAGGATTGTTGGACAAATTTACATTTCTTAAGGTTTTTCAACATTTGAAATTTTTCAAGGTCTCTAACACCTCCTTAAGATGTGAGATATGCTCTTCCCATGTAACACTATAAACCAGTATTTCATTTAGATATACTATAACAAACAAATCTAAGATAATACTTCATTCATTAATCACATAAATGTAGTTGGTGCATTGCATAAACCAAATGGAATTACTAAACATTCATATAAACCTTTCCTAGTCTTGAAGGCAATCTTTCAATTGTCTTATTCCTTCACTCGCACCTAATGGTATCCCAATTTGAGATCCAATTTGGTGAAGTACTTGGCATGTTGCAGTTGGTCCAATAGATCATCAATCCATGGCAGAGGGTACCAATTCTTGAGTGTGATCATGTTTAATGCTCCAAGTCCCAACCTTCCAGGGTACTATGATAATAGGTGAAACACAAGGTGAGGTGCTTGGTCGGATAATGCCCTACTCCAACAACTATTGCAACTATTTCTTCACTTCATCTACTTCTATGATAGAATGTTTGTATTTTTTAATGTTCGGTACTGGAGAATATGGCAATAATTGTTTATCATGCTCCACCTCCCTCTTAGGAGACCTATCACCTTAGGATCCTTGAACACTTCTATGTATTCTTGCAAAAGGATCTCCAATTCAGTTTTCTTCTCTTTGGTGCATCCCTCTAGGGATTCCTTCACTTTTATCGATTCACCCTCTTGTGAGTTTTGTCTTAAGAAAAACAATACAAACTTCCTACATGAAATGATCAGCTATTTCACTTGGTTGGAACTTACTAGAGAGTTATTTGATTTACCTTTGTGTAGGTTGATGATGAATAATTTCCTGTCCTTGATCGAGTGATATTTGTTGGATATCCTCCTGAAGTTTTCATCCCTCATATACATGTAGGGGCTTCTGAACACTACACCACAAACATCCAAGGGTACTATGTCTACCTCCACTTCATCAACATACTTTTCACTCATGGAAAACTTGATCTTGTATTGTTTCATGACTCTAAGTTATGCATCCTTATTTACCCATCCCAATGGGTGGGGACTGGGATGATCATGTACTTCCAATCCAACCTTACATACCAGATCCTCTTCTATGAGGTTTTCTTGCAAACCAGAATCAAATAGAGCATCAATATTGGTCTACTTAACTTGGATCTTGATGAGGAATATTTTCCTCATCTCTTTCTCTTCCTTGGGGTGAAGGATAGTTAGATTCACCTACTTCTGCATTGTGGTACAAATAATATTCATGTCCACATTTGACTTTCTTTCTATCTCCTTGCGTGAATCTATGACTCGAAAGTTCTCCTTCCTAGAATCCTTTTTGGCATTCTTGGGGTTCATCTCTAGATGTAGCTTCCAACACTTTTCTGTAGTGTGACCATCAATATTACAATGGTTACAGTGGTTTTTCATATCCTTTCATTGATGTGTCGTGGTTGTATTTTTCTTCTCCTTTCTACTCCACTTCTTCTTCCCCTCCTTAGTAGTGTCTTGGCCCTCTTTCAGTTTTGAACCACTTGTATTTCCTTTCTTCTTGCTATGTTTTCTAGGTATTGTGCTTGTACATAGGCTTCGTCAATTGACCTAGGCTTGAAGAGAACCACTTTCCTTCGTATATGACTATGTAATCCCACTATTTACTTAAGGAGTACATCTAAGTTTTTGGTTTAGATACTGTTGTGGGAAAAATAGCCACGAGGGTGAGTAGTCCTCCCACAGGTTGTAGAAATCATTGAGGTTGCTACAAAGACCCAATATTGTGTTTTCAAATTGTTATTATCCCAAAATCCAAATGGAAAAGGAAACTCTAAACAATAAATAAAACAAAACTAACAATAAATAAATGGGACAAATGCTAAGCAAAACAAAATAGAACAAGAGTATGCCAATCAAAATGTTGATTTCCCAATAGTCCAACTAAATACAATAGTGTCACCTATGAGGTGATTTCTTCAAGGGAATCCATCAATCTCCCTTATGGAGGTCCTTTTTTTACACACAATTACAAGATAACTAGCATTGAACAATGGATTAACATTTGATTCTTAGATGAAGAAAGAAAGGGAGCTTTTGCATGCCAACTTCAGGTAGGAAGTAGATTGAAAGATGATCTCTCAATGTAATTCCAACAACATAAATTTGCTCTAATTTTCTCCTATAGAATGCACACTCATAGATTCCTTTTATAAGCCAAACAAAGGCAAAGAAACATCAAGATCCAAATGTGGACATTCTTTCCTTTGAACTAGTTCTCCAAGTACATGAGAGGGGCTATTGAATGCTCCCAAGCATGTGAGGAGTCTCATTTGAATTTTGGAGCCAAGAGAGCCATTTTGAGATTTGGATACACCATGGAATGAGGTGGTCCAATCATTTTGATAGTTGCATGGATTTCGAAGGAAACTCCATGCAGGTATGGACAAGTATCTAAATAGGAAGGTCACGCTAATTCGTGTGGGTGTCTAGTACTTTTAGCTATGTGAATTTTGTTTTGATTTCCTTTGACATCTTAGGGATCAATTTTTCTTTTGGATCTGAAGAGGATGTCTTAGGTTGACTGCATGTTGTATGTCGATGACACTTCTCTGCAAGATTAGCTTAAATCTCACATGTGTGCAATACTTAAGTGTTTACAGATACCCATCATGATAGCCACGTTCCTAAACTCAGTGGTGTATTCTTTCACACTATGCTCTTGCCTTTGCCTAAAGTAATACAAATGGATCCACTGGTCCTCTAGATACCCGATTAGGTATAATTAGGACTTGATTATGGTTTTAAATTCACCCCACTTAGTTACTAGTAGATCTCTCTCTGACCTAAGTGCTTCCATATGGATTTCCTACTAGATTAATGCATGTCCCTATAACTTTAGTTGGGGAAATGATATATTTTGATTCTCATATATTTAATGGATCATAATATAAACCTCCAACTAATGAAACCAATGATTTATTTTTAGAGCATCGATCTCACCTTGATATGCCTTGATGTCAATTTTCACTTTCATCTTGAAGAGAGAGTGGGAAGGAATATTGTTACTGCAGCTCGATTACTCTCTCTCGGATTCTTTTGCTAGATCCTTTTCTAGGTCACTTTTCTCTTTTGATTTCCCCTCATATCTGAAATTTGAATTAGAGCCTTGAAAATCCTTGGAAGGTCAGAAATTTATCTATAGAGACACCACGAGGATTGACATGTTGCATGAGATATCAACATCTTGTATTTCCAGTTTTGAAAATCGGTGCTCATAATCATCTATTGTTCCTTGAACTGACTCATTTTCCATGCCAGGGTTTGAAGAATTTGTTTTCCACCAACTACTAGATCTTGTGATTACCCACAAAAGTCAAAGAAAAAATGCTCTGATACCAATATGATATGTAAACTTCCATGAATATTCCACTAGAACAATTATTCACAATGGATCTTACAACTCAGTTCTTCTTTTATTAGATTATTTTTATTGAATTCCAAATAATTAGAATTGAAAAAGAATAACTAGAGAAAATAAGTACAAAATACACACAATAACACAAGATAGAGCCTAGGAAAACCCACTATGGTGAAAAACCCATCCACAAATGAGGACTATGCCTTGTTCTTTATGTCAAATTGCAAATAGAAAGGAAATGGTACTCTCTATTGAGTTACCTATGACTATGTGTCTAGAATGGATACTACAAGGTATATTATCCCCTTTGTTCTTATTTAACATCCACTCATGTGTTGCTGCTCAACTATGGAACAATTCAATACATCAAAATAATGGTACCCCCTTCTTCTCCTAATAGCTTGGTATTTAACATAGCCTTATAGCCATTTAGGGTTAATTTTAAATTTTTTCCATGCCCCAACTCCCTAATAGGGTTAGGGTTTTGGTCCTTCTACAATGTTCTTGATGGTCCACACATGAATATCTCCACATGTGTGAAAAATGAGAGCTCACAGGGAATCCAATCGGTACTATGGTGGTCAACTAGATAGGTTAGCTTATGGGAGGCATCACTTTTTCATATGGACTCCATTTGAGGAAATTATTGGAATGTTAGAAAGGTATCGAAGTGTAGAATCATGTAAACAAGAATTTCACAATCGATGAACTTTAGAACCGAAAAATAATTGTTTAGACCTTCAAATAGGCCTTGAAAGTTCTAGACCCAAAATTTTCAAAATGAGACCAGCACATAAAATGGGGCCTACAAGCCAATTCACCCAATCTTCTAACCCTAGATTCTCCAAGTAGGTGATGAATTATATATTGGTCCATTTTGGATTAGGACACTTCCTTTGTATCCATATCAATACATAGTAGGGTATGTGTAATTCTCTCCATGAGCATTTTATCCACCACCTTGTCATCAAATTTTGATTCATGTTTTCTCAAGCACTATCAATTCTTAGGAAAAACCATGTATTATTCCATCAATATATTCTCCAAATTATAAGTTTATATTTCCATCTTTAATTTTGAACATGGAATCATATATATTCAGTTCTAGTTTGCTTCCTTACCTTGAACATGAAATCAACATGCTTTATAAACATAGTATGTCTCAATCGCTTCACTAAGATTTAGCAATAAAAAATATATTGGGATACGCCCTAATGGGAAAGAACATATCCATCAATGGTCCCCATGTAGTAATATCCATATTCCCCTCCACTTCCTTCTCTCTCCCTCCTAGGAAAACATTGTAGCTATTATAAAGCCACCACCCATTTATTTGAAGATAATTATGTGTTGCAAGGATAGTAGAACCATTGACTTAATTGGATAGCACATTCAACAATGCCAACTCAAAAAATACTAAATTTTATGCACTATCCTCTTTCTCAAGATAACCCACCTCTCACATGAACCTATACTCTACCTAGATTTTCTTTTGAAAACTTGGGTCTTTCCCAACATTGTTTTAACAATTGAGGTCATGTGGCACTACCTTTCCCTTTCCCCAAGGGATTAGCCATCCTACACCTAATACAACCAAACTTTGCATCTTCACTTAATATCTTCTCATAAATTCACCTTAATGTATAGTTGTGTGAATCTTTAATTAATTCCATGAAACCAAGTTCAACAATAGGCACATATCCAACCGTGGCCTTAAAGCATCCCAAATATACACTTATCCAGTATTTAATAACACCTATCCATTCAACACAATACAATGAATACTAACATGCAATAGCATAAAGAATCCACAAAACAAATATATAGGGAGCACCTAAGGAAAGTTCCTTAACTTTATTAGTATGAAGAATGTTATCTATATACAACAAGGGAGTGAAACATTTTGCTTGTAACATTGTGAGAGATGTACAATCAATTTAAGGAAATAATTTATAATTCCCTCTAACTAACATACTTTCACAATCCAACCCATGAAGCATCTGCGGGCTTATCTTATACAAGTTTTGAGTCTTCCTCAATTAAATGCACCAATATCCAATTAATTCATTGTATCAACCCTGGACTTAACACAATTACAAATATCCTTGTCTACCCTAGTTTGAATGACCAAGCATTGATGACCAACTCAACACTTTAAGGAATCCTCTTTATATAGGATTTAATGCCTTAGTCCTTTACTCAAGGTCAGGTGCCTTCCATTTTACTATTTTACCAAAGTGGAACCAAATGTGCCATCCATTCATTAACTCTAGATATGTGCACATGATGGTTATTTCTAACCATCGATTGATTTCCTCAATGGTGCCTCCACTAGCTTTGGTGACTTGTGTCAACATTTCCATGGATCCAATGATTATATGCCCAATTTTTGTAGCCAACAACTTCATTGAATGGTTGCACCCAATTATTTCATGCAAGGGTTGAAACTCTAAGTAATGGAGCACCTATTTCCTTATACCCACATGTTGTCCAAGACACCCAAGTATATAAAGGAAACCAAGTCTCTTTTCCAAATTGTGTTAGGCCACTTGTAGGAAATCCTAACTTTGACTACCTTACCCAATATCTCCCCAACTCTTCTCATAGTGCATCCTATTATTGTGTGAACCTACCCAATGTATACAATGCACCCTACCTTTATCCAAGAGTGCATAATGAGTCTATGACATGGTATATTGTCATGCAAGGGAACCTAAAGCTACTCATGGCCACTCATGGACAATGAAAAAATATCATGTTTCACCCATCCATGCAGGTCAATGACCACCTATGTGATTGTGTGGTGGAGGTTCCTAAATACACTCAAGGATAGGGCCTTACATCCACATCCACTTAAATGTTTCTATATCCTCAACAATATCTACAAGAACCTATTGGCCTCTAATGTCTTCTGCTCGGGCCCTTCATTAAATCTAGTGTTGACTCATTCAACCACTTTTCATTGTCATTGCTAGAATCATTATGTAATTGTCTACTATTCAATGTTTCTTTTAACAAAATTTCATTTACTTGAACTATGCTAACATTACTCGCTAGGAATCCATGTTGTTGGTGTTATTACAATTCAACTTTCTAATACAATTGCAACTTCCTCCTACACTATTGCAACCCAAGTTTCTAATGTTTCCTAGACAACATTGCTTTTAACATAATTCCATCTGCTTGAACTCTCCCAACATTGCTCCCTATGTTTCCATGATGCTAGCGTTATTACAATTCAACTTGCCAATATTTTTGTGGCTCACTCTTACTACTATTGTTACCAAAGTGTCCAATGTTTCTACTCCTACAACCCAAGATCCACTTAAAAGATCCTACAACAACCCATGTTTCACTTCTCAAACATATTGCTACTTCAATACTTTTGGTCCATATTTCCATGCTTTTGTACATTGATCTCTCTTATTCCTTGAACTAGTAAGTGGTCATCCCAACTATCATGCCTATATCATGAGAAGTCACTTCTTCATGGAACTAATTCCTTTCACTTCAATATATTTGTGAAAATCTACTTGACCAAGGAAAGGTCACTACCTTCACCCCCAAATTGTCAAGTTAACTCTACAACCCAATGCTTCTAACTTCTTCACTAAACTTGGCATCTAGTGCACTTAAGTTTTATCACCTACTCCTAGGAAGAAACCCTCCCTAAGGGACATTTTAAATATGAAGAGGGTACTAGATGGCCATTATAACCACTTCAGTCCAAGATTCTATACAAAATCACCTAATTCTGACAAGCTAACAAAAATAATTACATACCTCTTGCTTAAGTACTTTAAGAGAGGCATGTCCACACCAATCCTTCCATGACCTTCAACCAATAATCTCACAATATTTGTATCATCCTAAAAATCACCCTCAAGTCTGTCAAACAAGCACTTTGCCTCATCCTAGGTTCACATATGTCAAATTTAGGGATCATCTTCTTTTCCAAGTAGTTTTTCTTTCTACTCTAAACTGTTCAATTCAAATGCACATATTTCATTGGTTGCATCCTTCTCTATATCCAATAAATTATCCACTACTCCGAGAACTATTATTGATTGTAAACAAACAACATATATTCACCCCTTCCTCAAATTTTCAAGTTTCCTTCTACAACATAATGTGTTTTCCAAGTTGGTGCCTCCATTCCCACTATCCCTCTTGGAAATCATATATTTTCTAAATCAACTTCAACATTATGGAGAGGATGGCTTGCATGGACTATTGCCATCACAATTTTTGTCCTTTTAATAAAATAATATTCCTCCTCTATCCAACCTTTCGCTAAAACGAGAACCTTTATTGGTATGTGGTTGACAATGCCACCACCAAGAACTACACCAATAAACTATCTAGGATCCACTATGGGATTTGTCCTGGAAATTTTTTTTTTCAATACCTTCATTGAACTACTATCCAACAAATTTTGCATAGAAATACCTCTTGAATATCCATATATAAGCCATTTATCAATCCAATATCTCCATTCCCTCCACTGCAAGGTAACACAACAACTTGAACCATTCTATGAGAAAACATCCTACTGATAAATTACATTTGCCTCCTTACTATACTAGGAATTATACGTGGATGTTGACCTAAAAACATGATTAAACTATCCAATTTAGTCATGGGAATTACCTTTTTCATTTACATGAACTCTTGTTCATTAACATCTACCATGAGTGCACCTAAGCCTAATCAGAAGGAACTGAAAACCTCCATTAGTGTATCTAATGTTTATTGCACTTGGTTTTCTCTAAATACTACTAGCTTCCCCTTTAAGTTCAGTTGCACTTGGAATTATTTTAATTCTTCCAACTTCATATTCAAAGAACAACCAATGCAAAAATGATTATAATAACAATAGAAATGAGAAAAAAATCCTACCTATGAACATAGGAAATTTTGGTTGCTTCCTTATTGTGATGTTTCCATCATCTTGGGCACCTTTTCTCCTAAACAGTCTCATCTTAGGTTGAAATTTTGTTAAAGATTGAAACATTCATGTCAAGGGTTTAACTTATGTATTAGACTCTTGTGACATTTCTATGTACTTTTGGATAAACTATCCAACCTTTTCATCATGGAATCTAGCATTCTCTTCTAATACACTTCTTCTATGCCATCCAAGTAGGAAATTAGCATGGCCAAAGAATCTACCAAAGTCTTCAAGGCTCTATTTTTCCTCATGCACTTTAAAGTCCACAACACCAAGCACTTGTTTCAAGAATTCTGTGTTCTCCAAAAAACATTCTACAACTCTACCACCATCACACTTCAATGCAACTATTTTTAAAAATATCCCAAAGGACATTCTTTAACATGCTTCATTTATCTTACATAGTCCTGAAAACATAAAACACAATAACTGATTCTGTGTGGAATGATCCGACCAATTTAACTACCACACCAAGGAATGAATTTTCCATGTCTAGTCTTGAAATCACTCTACATTCATTTGAAAAAATCATCACTAAACCTTTTGTTCTAGGAGAGAGTGCCACTATGTGTTGAAAAGTGCCAACGTAGTTCTAAAAACAAATTGATCCACTCCACTCAACTGCTTCATTCTAAAAAATAATGAAGAGAGCCTAAGTTAGTTCTCATATTAGCATTCCTTCAAAAAATTGTGAAGAGTATGCTTTCATAACACCTTTCATTTAGAAAGTATTGAATAGTATGCTCTTATAACACCTCTACTTTAAAAAATAGTGAAGAGTATGCTTTGATATCACATATCATAGACCTATAGTCAGCCTAAATTTTTCATTACAAACATGGGGCTCCGCCAATTTTTTTTTTTGACACCTAAGGCCATGTGCCACTTCCTTGCCTAGGCCATGGGGGATTGGCTAGCATGTTCCTAATACAACAAAACTATGCCTCTTCACTTAAGGTTTTTCCATAACTTCTTCTTAATATATAGTTGGCTAAATCGGTAACTAAGTCTACATAACCAACTTCAACAATAGGCACATGTCCAACTATGGATTTAAAGCATCTCATATATAAACTTATTTTATTTTCAATAACACTTAACCATTTAACACAATATAAAGAAAAATAGCATTCAATGGAATAAAGAATTCATAGTGCAATCAATTGATGTATATGCAATAACCAAGGAAAGTGCCTTAACTTTATTAGTATAAATAATGTTATAGATCTATATAACAAGGTAGTATGTCCCTCTACCTACAACTCTATTACAAATGTAAAACCAATCTCAAACAATGTTTCCCACTACCAAATACCCAACAAAATCATAATGCAACCCTTAAATACTCGTCATGCCTGCCTCTTATAGTTCCTAAATCTTCCTCAACTCACTCCACCTGCATCCAAATAGTCCATTGTGCCAAACACAGACTTAGTACAACTAAAATATCTTGTCCTCCCCTGTGTGAATGACCAATCTTCAATGAATGACATTGCACTTTGAGGAATCCTCTTTATATAGAAGTCAATGCCTTAGCCGTTTCCTCAAGGACAGGTTCCTTCCATTATAACCCGTGTCCAAACTGGACCCAAATGTGCCATTCAAATGCCATCTCTAGTTATGCATGTCAAAAGGTGACTTGTTCCCACAAATTTCTTGTGATTGATAATGCCTTTGTTCCCTTTGTTAACTTGTGTCAATGTGCCCACACATCCAATAGTGTGTCCTTAAATTATGCCCACCATTTCCATCCAATGGTTATGTCAAATGGCTGTGTCTAACATTTTCAACCCCACATAATGGAAAACCTATCTCCTTGGGTCTACATGCTGAACAAGACACCCAAGTCTATATAGCTAGCCATTTCTCTTTGCCAATTTGGGTGGGATCCCTTGTAGTAAATCCCAACTTTTCCTACCTTATCTAATCACTCCACCAAAACTCTCTTTGTGTGTCCTACCACCATGTGAAGTTTCTTAATGTCTACAATGCACCATGCAAGTTTATGCAAGGGTGTTTGAATTGTTTATGGCACACCATAGCCCACTTTTTTCAACCAAGCAACCTCTTGTTGCATCTATCCATACCAATCAATGACCATTAAAGTGACCATACGGTGGAGGTTCTTGAGCTACTCAATGCTAGGGCCTTAGAACCTCCCTTCATCTATATTGGCCTCTTTGTCACCCATAGGAAAACACATTTCCTTTTGTTAGAAAGCATGAGAAGAAACTCAAAACAAGTGCATGTCTAGTACTCAACATCCCAATCGGACACAATCTACAACACTTACTATGGATATGCATAGTTGCATGGAAGGATATAGCTTGAGTCCCATCTAGCTGCATAAGATATTGAACCTATAGTGGGAGGAGACAACAACAAACAAATTTCAAGTCCTAGACTAGTGACACTCCCAACCATCTACCTCAACATCTCCAATTCATCATGATTTGCTCCTTCGAGAAAAAATTTCTACACCAACATTTGAAGGATTGAGAAGTGTACCTATGGTTCCTTTCCTCAACTAACAGGACATTGGGGTCACTGTCAATGCCAAATTAGGATGAGGAAGCAATATAACTTCCTAGGCCAATCCACATTTATTATATATATTATTTTATTTCATGTTTTCATAATGCAAGTTAATGACTATGTGTTTCCTTATTTTATGTATACATTAAGGATTAGTTAAAAGTTTGTTACTCTTTAATCTTGACCATGGGACTTTTTATGTTTAAATATTTGCATTACTAAACACAAATTGTAGGTGCTCTAAGCCCATCTTAATGTTGTTCTTGTTTATTTTTAGTTTAGGCATTTAATTTTGGGTTTGTGAAGGTTTAACTTAAATGAGTTTTGGAGGTGCATGCAATGTTGCTAGAATTAAGATATTGGTAGTGTTGAAAATTCCATGATGATTAATAGACAGCATTGAAATAATACAAATGGACATTCAACCATATAAAATTTTGATTTTATTTTGTTTGTAAATTAAATAGTTTTATAATTAAAAAAATTTATTGAGAACATGGAAGGTTCTATAGGATCTTTGAGATAATATAAATAATTATACAAAAATGTATCAACAAAAACTTTGATATGCTTTCATTTTCATGATGTATAAATAATAATATTTTATTATTGATTTTTAAAACTTTTTTAATACGGCCACATGTTTGCATACAGCTTATAAATGTAATCTATTCAAATAGTTCACTATAATCATCTTTTATTATTGATTTTGTTAACATCTTTATTTCATTTTCATGGTGTATGGATAATCATCTTTAATATATCCACTTGTCTTGTTTGCACATAACTTAGGTAATGTTCTCAAATAGTTAAATATACTCATCATTTATTATTCGATTCAAATAGTTCAATATACTCGTCTTTTATTATTGATTTTCTAAAACATCTTTGTTATAACCTCTTGTTGGAAGACAACATATGTAATCTACTCAAATAGTTGATTGGTTCAGGCTTACTTCTTAATACATAGGACGTTGATTTATGTAACCCACTCAAATAGTTGATTGGTCAGTCTTACTTGTTAATACATGAGACGTTGATATTTTAACCATTAATATCAATCACGTTATAAATAACATCTCCGTGCATTAATATGAACCATGTGAACAAATAAAATTATAAATAACATATCCGTGGATCAACACCTATAAGATAATGATGAATACATCTTCCTAACTTATAGTTTTTTTTATTGTCATTTAATCTTCGATTCGATTTTCCTATCGAAGTTTGTCTGGCAGATTTCTACGTCTAAGCTTCCCCGTGACGCTGAAACCCAATAAACTAAATCTGTCCTTTTAAAGTTTTTGTTTTAATGCCGAGAAAGGTTTTATCGTCGTCTTCTTCATTGTGCTTTATTTTATTACAAGTGTCTAAGTTTGCCCGGATGATTGCAATATCTAACTGCACAATAGTATCTCGCAGATACTTAGATATAAATAGTCAATTCGCTTATTTAATAATATCTAGTTTGGTAGCTGAAGTTGAGTTCCTCTATAGTGACATATTTGATATATTATTATTTCAAACTAGAAGTGTCTCGATATGGATTTGTGTATCATGACAACTAATGCTTCCACTAATTTTTTAGTGGAAATTTGATTTTCTCCTAGTGCTAATAAATTAACGTAATGCAGTAATGGCCTCGACACTTGTTTACTTATACATAAGATAGTAATTTTATTTTATTTTCTATGTAAATAAGCTGTTCATTGAATAACAGTTTTTAAACTTATGTGGTGAATAAGATTGTTCCACATTAAACTTTTATTGATCGGCGTTTCACTTCCTTCTGACTAAGGTGTTTTTATTTCATCATTTTTCTCTGATCGTAATTTTGTTTTGTTTTCTTTGTAAATAAGGTTTGTAACTTCTTTTTGATAATTTTTTTGTTCGAGGAACCAGGACGCGTCCGAGTATTATGAAATGTAGCTGTGTCAAAGAGAAAAAGAGTGCTTGAAATGTTGAAATTGTGATTGCTTATGTAGTTGGCCTTGTTCACGAGGTGCTCATGGTGGAGATTATAACATTGGAGGTGAAGAATGGAATAGAAATTGTCAGTTTTTTTTATATCCAATAAAGATTGGTCTCACCTTATCTCATAAAAAATGAGATTATAAATACAAATTCTAATGAAGAACAAATAATAGGGTCTTATTTGGTCAATCTTATTGTTCCTTTTTAAATTCAACATTTGTTTTTGAACTCAATAACAACTTTAATTCTAAATTCATATCAATTGGTAATAGACACTATTACACTCTTGAACAAGTCTCCATACAACCTTCAATTGCATTATTTCAACAATTACTTATTCTTTTTACAAGTTGTACATGGCCTCTCAACAATTACTTATTATGTGTTCAAGTTAGGATTTTGAACACATAATGGAGTTATATCTAGCTTCATCTCACTACCTCCCATAATCTACCCTTTCCTTTTTTCTAGCATATAACAAATCTAACCACTTCTATTCTTCCTAGCAAATGTATCTCACTCCCTTTACCATACCCTCCTCACTTCAAGTTGCTTCCACTCCAATGAATATATTTCATATTGTTCATTCAAATCCATGATACTCACAATATCACTACATTTTGAAATGTCTCCCTTTCCTAACCCCAACTAACAACCCAATCTACTACTTATTTTCTCGCCTGCGTAGATCCCCTTAGCCCAGGTTGATTACCCAATATTCTCTATCATTGATCCTACTAACCACATTCTTTACCCATGGCTCCAAACAAAAAAATATCATGACTAAAGCACATGTTTTCCCCCTTTTGGGATTACAAAAGTTATAATAGTCCAATGAGAACCTACAGCAGCCTAATGAAAAGAATAAAAACATGATGGAGTGGATCTCCAACGCCTTGGAAACCACAACCCTTTGTACAATGCTCAATTTTCTTGCAATAAGTTTGAGCCTAGAAAATGTACCTCACTCCCTTAACCACTTCTATAGTGCCTAGAAAATGTAACCCACTCCCCTACCCTCCTCCCTCCAAGTTGCTTCAACTCCATTCGATATATTTTCTATTGTTCATTCAACTCGTGCTACTCACAATATCACTACACTTTGAATTGTCTCTCTTTTCTACACCCCAACTACCAACCCAATCGATTACCTAATCTCACTTGCATATATCCCTCTAACCTAGGTCGATGACCCAATATCATCTATCATTGATCCTACCAATCACATTCTTCACCCATGGCTCCAACCAAAGAAAAAACCATGACTAAAGCACATATTTTCCCCCTTTTGGGATTACAAAATTTATAATAGTCCAATGAAAACCTACGATATCCAAATGAAAAGAAGAAAACATGATGGAGTGGATCTCCAATGCCTTATAATCCATAGGCCTTTGTACAATGCCAAGTATATTGCAAGAGGTTTGTGATTGACCCCCTCATCACCTTCTCTGAGTTCTCTAGTACTCTTAACTGACAGTAATTAAACCCTTGGATAAACACCCTCATATTCTATGTCCAGACTTTCCTAGATGTGTCAATGAATTGAGACTATAACATGCCACTATGTATTTAAAGGGATCACATTGAAGTAGTTGTAGAAACTCCAAGATCACATCTCTACACAGTTTGAGCTATAGATATATATGTAACATTAATTCTTTAGTGTCACCTTACTGTTGGGCCCTTATCAATACATGGTATGGTTTGTTTGATGCTCCTGAAAAGAATTTTATCCACATTATTGTTGTCAAAAATTTCATGCATATTTGTTAGAACCTTTCAAATTCTTAGGGAAAACCATGCAATGGTTCATTAAGCTCTTCACCAAAATATATGTGTAGGTCTCCACCTCCAAAGTCAAATATATACACATCCTTAAATTCAATTCTAGTTTGCTTCCACACCATCATCATGAAATTGATAAGTTTTATAAGCATAGTATGTCTTAATCACTACACTAGTTTTTAACAATTGAAAATAATCTTGGCGGATTCCTTGTTGAAATAACCTCTCCATACTCAATGGTCCCAATGTAGCACTTTCCATAGTTTATTCCACCTCCTTCACCTCACCTAGGAGAACATTGTAGATATTATAAAACTACCAAAGATTCATTTGAGGATCGTTGTGTATTTCAAGGATAGCACACCCATTAATTCAAGTCATTGGCACATTCGTGGCTTCCAAGTTACCAAGTATTACTATAAGGGAAGGTCGTGAATCATACTCTTTCTCAAGAGAATATAAATCCCTCATTGACCTACAATCTTACTGAATTTTTCTTTGCAAACTTGGGGCTTCCCCAACATTGTTTCAAAACCTAAGGTCATGTGGCACCATCTTGCCTCAATTGCAAGGGCTTGGTCATTCTACACCTACTACAACTAGAATAGGCCTATTCACTTAAAGTATGCTCATAACTTCACCTTAAGATAAATTGGATATTTATCTATAACTAGAAGTTTATGAAAACAATTTTAACAATATGCACACATCCAATAGTGACATTAAAGCATCCCAAAAGTACACTTAGCCAATATTTAATAACACTTATCAATTCAACTTAATACAATGAATAGTAACATCCGACAACATAAAGAACCCACAACATGGATTTAATGGTAGCACCGATGGTAAGCTCCTTAATTTATTAGTATGAAGAATGTTGCATATATACAACCATGGAGAGCAACCTTTTTCCTGCAAAACTATTATAACTATACAATAATTTAAGTAAATATTGCCTACTTCCTACTACTTACTATACTTACGCAATCCAACCCATGAATAGTCTCCTATAGGTCCTACGTCTTCCTCAATTAACTCCACCAATGTCTAAGGAGTCCATTGAACAAATATTATAATTACCACAATTAAAAATCCCCTTATCCACCCTTGCATGAATGACCAAGAATAAATGAAAAAAAATTCACTTTGAGGAATCCGATATTTATATTGGAGTCAGTGCATTATCCATTTCCTCGAGGTGAGGTTCCTTCCATTCTAATACCTATCCAAAGTGGACCCAAATGTGTTAAGGACCTATCAAATTTGGCTATGTGCACTTGATGGTTCCATGTTCCCATCAATTTACTTCCCTAATTGTTCCTCAATTCCTTTAAGTGACTTGTGTTGATATGTCCATGCTTCCAATGCTTTCCTATGCAATGGTTTCATCTATAAGTTGCATCCACTAGTGTCTTTGAATGGTTTCACCCAATGATTGTGCATAATTGTTGTGTCCAATAGTTGTAACCACGAGTAATAGATAATCCATCTCCTTTGTTCCACTTGTTGTCCAAGGAATCCAATTCTCTAAATAAAATTGAGTCTCTTTTCCAATTTGGGTGGGTCAATTGTAGTAAATCCCAACTTTTCCTACCTCAGAGAAACTTTCTGCCAAGCTTCTCATAATGTATCCTATTGTTGCATGAGGCTAACCAATTTCTATGGTGAAACCTACCTTCATGCAATACTTTCTAATGAGTATGTGGAATTCCATACCATCATGTAAGTGGGCCTCAACCAACAGATCCAACCAACCTCTTGCTGCACCCATCCATGTTGGTCAATGAATACCCATGTGATCATGCAATGGAGGTTCCTTAGGCCACCCAAGGATAGGGTCTTAGATCGTCCCCCACTTAAAGTTATCTTTAGTGTTGAAAACATCTTTGAGAACCTATTTTTCTCTAATTTTTTCTTCTTAGACCTTTCATCCAATCTATCGTTGACTCATTCAAAAAATTAGCAATGCCACTCCTAAAATGATTATGCAATTATCCATTACTGAATGGTCCTTTTAAAAAAAAATTCCTTGGCATGAACTCTGCCAACAATGATGCCTATATGTCCTTTATGTTTCTATTATCTCTTTCTACTACTACTATTCAATTTCCCAATATTGTCGTGGCTTCCTCATGTAACTATTTCAACCCAAGTTCCTAATGGTTCTACTAATGCAACTAAAAATTCACTTAGAAGATCCTATAACTAAGTAATGTTTCACGTCTTAAACTTATTGCTACTTTAGTACTTTTGACCCATTATGCCATACTTCTATACATTGAATGCTCCCATGCATTGAACTAGTCAAATGATTACCTGGATATCTTGCATATGCCATGAGAATGCACTTATTCATGAGGAAATAAATCACCTCCTTTTTCACTTCAATCTTCATATACAATTTTACCTAACCAAGGCAAGGTCACTACCTTCACCTCCAAACTCTCAATTTACCTCTACAACCCAATGACTATAACTTATTCATTTAACTTGGCACATTTTCAATGGTGAAGTTAGGATCTACTACCCACTACTAGGAAACAAGCGAACCTAAGGCACACTATCAATGCAAAGAGGGTGGTAGATGACCATTATAACAACTTCCTTCAAATGCACCAATAGTCTATCCAAAGTGCCCTATCTCTTAGGATTCAACCAAAAGAATTTGAAACCTATTTCTTAATTAATTTAACAATATCATATCCACACCAATCTTTCTATCACCTTCTACCAACAATCTACTAAGCACCAAGCTCCCAAAAAGAGCATAAAATAAGAAAGGGATAGTAATTCAATGCCTTAATAATGAAGAAAATAGATGAATAAGAAGCCTCTTCAAAGGGGAAACCTCCTAATACAATGTTTCAAATACACAAGTAAAGATGAGATGATTCTAAATATAGGTCACCTTTGTATATATATAGGAGACAAATGGTACATTTAAAATTCTAGTTGGCCCTACAATTACAATTAAGGTCCTAGTCAACCAATAAAAATATTACAAATATAACAATATAAATGTATTGCTACAATATATAGGGATTAGCATGCCCCTCCCCTTCAAACAAGTCTTATCCTCAGCACTTGATTAATTTTGGATGTTTATTCATGAAGAAATCATCTTCCCATGTCACCTCTTCTATTGGCAAGTTCTTCCAATTGATGAGGTACTTAGTCACATTACTTGATTTTGTAGTTTCATGGTCCTTGTGTCAATTATTTTTGTAGGTTATACTACCAATTTCCCTTCTTCATCAATCTCTGGTAAAATAGTCTAGACTGGGATCTTATCTCCAAGTATCGTTTTTAATAAGACATGTGGAAGATTGGATGTACACATGAAGATGGAGGAAACTCCAATTTGTATGTAACACCCCCAACATTACACTGTGACTTAAATCACATTAATAATTAATAATTTTATTTGTTTCTAAAATGTTAAATGCATAATGATTATATGCATTCTTATAATGAATGCACAACAATGCATAACAAATGAAATATAAACATAATTATTTTAGCGAAAGCATAGAATATTCTATGAGACACATAATAAAAAAATATTCATAGTGGAAGCATTGTATTTCCACGTGCCTCATATTTAAAACATATGTGAATTTTGCACCATTTTTATACACATAATGAATTTTCTATTAATATTCAACATACTGGACCAAATTGAACTAAGGCTTGGAAGGAAACACTTCCAAATTTACCTTATGAATTCATTCCTGAGACCTAACATTTGGATGAGAACTACGTAGTAAAAACTATGGAGTAAAGTCTATCTTAGGAACTATTCAGTAAGAAGTAAGAGTTGCACAGTAAAGTCTAACTTAAGAACTGTGCAATATATTTCACAAAAATTAAAACTAAGGAAAATATAAATACATAAGTAATCATTCCTCATGTTATGTAATTTCCATAATAATATGACAAGGAAAAACAATATTCCGACATATTCAATTAAACTTATTGTGCAGTAAGAACTACACAGTAAGAATTGCGTAGTAAGTGGCATAGTAAACAAGACTTAACACATGGTAATTGTAAAATAAAACAAGCAAAATCCGCCACATGGTAATGTTTGAATAATTATTTCAAACTTTTCATTTAATTCTTTAGGAACTTATTTCTGCCATTTGTACACCTTCAAACTAAATTCTCCCAATTATATACCTTCGACACAAGCATATAACTATTTTAAGAACTAAATTCTCCCAATTATATACCTTCGAAAAAATCATATAAACTTCGTTGAATAATTATTCCAAACACTCATATAACTATTTTAGGGATTAATTTCTCCATATTATATACCTTCGACACAAACATATAAATATTTTATGAAATACATTCTCCCAATTATATACCTTCCACACAAGCATATAAACTTCTTTGAATAATTATTTCAAACATTCATATAACTATTTTACGAATTAATTTCTCCCAATTAAAAATATTATTAACTGCGTTTGAATAAACATTTGATTTAAGGACCCGAAATTAGCAATTTCTACAGAAAATTAATTTTTTAGACTTTGACTTAATTAATAAATGAGTATTAATAAAAAATTAATTTCATTTGAACAATTTATGCATTATTATCAAGCATAGCACATAATTTAACTTGCACTCATTCCGTAAACACAAATTCAACCAAAATTAAACTTGCACTCATTCTATAAACAATAATTCAACCAAGCAACACATTAAGTCTTTCTTTATATCTAATTTCGGAAATTAAAATAGGAAAACCATGGAAATTGTTTCACCATTCATTAAATAAACAACATTGAGAAATTAAAACATCATTTCGAAGAATTAAAACGTATCTGGAAAATACTTAAATTGGGAAACTAGCTATGTGTGAGGCACGCTCCACCCAATCATAGGAAATTTTTCTCATTAATCTCTCAACAAAATGCCACCCCCGAACTGAGACTCATGCATTCACCAGAAAGACATCTCTCTAGTCCCATAATTTCTCAGGATTACACACTTTGCAGTAAAGAAATTTGGCTTAAGTCCAATTCCATGCCAAACCATGCATTTCACTTCCTTGATTTCCTTCTGATTTGCACAACAGTGAGACACTTCACTACCCTCTATGCTTATAACTCCACCAAGTCAACTATATACACCATTTTCCACTTCACTAGAATGACCAGAGACAAAATGGACAGAGTTTTAGCAGAAATTCTCTAGCAATTTGGTTCATCGGTACCAGAATTCGTATCAATTTCATTCTCAGACAATCATTACCTCTCTTGTCTACTCATACCTTCCATACCCATGGATTCCCCAAATGAAGAAATGAATTTCCTTTTTCATTGCATTAGTTTAATGCATGGCATGATGGAACCACGTAGGTTCTCCAAGAGACCCACGTTTACCTTTTTATTATTTTATTTTTATTTGTAAATAAAAACATGTAACCTCTCCCCCTTATCCCACTTAAACCCACTTAAATCATAATCATGATTTAAAGTAAGTTTTAAATTAATTAAATGGGATTAATACTTAATCATGATGTAGGATATTTTTGGGGACTTCAAGTATACCAAAGGATCATGGCATAATTTCCCCCTATGACACTTTAACCACCTTACTATCTCTGGTGAATACACAAGTCCCCTATCTCTTAAGTGTACTTCCTCAACACATCCAATTGTGGATTTTAATATTAATAATTCTAAAAAAATAGTATGTTCATCCTTGTAGGCATACATATACAATAATAGCATTTTGGTATCATTAAACTAGGGGTTTAAAACCATGGGTGTCACATTCCCCTCTTCCTTAAAGTCTACATCATCCTCAGTGTTCTAATGCTTATCGACATTTATACAATGTTTACATACATTAAATATTAAAAACTATGAAAGGATGTCCTAGCATTTTAGCTTTCAAGTTGTTTCTTCAAACATGAATAAAGTTCACCAAAATATGACATACTTCATCACGTTGTTTCTGTTGATGATAATAGGAGCTTGTGCGACTCCACTTTAACTTTTACGACAACAACAACTGACTTCCAACTGAATATTTTCCCGTGAAATTCAATCATCATGTATTCATTAATCCAACATATTAAAAATAAAGCTATCCTTTTATGAAAGATCAACTATATCTTCTTTGCTCAAAATGCTTTCATGCATTTTATGATTAACTCAACATATGTATATAGATGAATCCATTCATCTTCATTTATTTTACAAAGAATTAACTATTTCAGCATATATTGTCTATTTCAAACAAAAATAAATCGTACAAATTTTCAGTTTAACATGCATTTCAACAACTTTCTCTTTTTAGAAAGTAATAATCATAAGTAGAAAGAGAAAAGTAAGAGTTCCCCCTCTTTATCTGATCCAATCCATAGTCCCACATTTGTGGCTTTGTTTTCTCCTTGGTCTCTTTCTCTTTAAAATGCAAATGCTCAAATTGTAAAATTTTAACTAGAGGGGATACATCCTTAAAGAAACATTGCCAGTTTGGGGTCCACATTACATTTCCACACACAATACCCTCTACTGATTTTTAGTGTGTGCATAGAAAGAATTCCCAAACTCCCTTTTAGGTTCATCCAGCTTGGGGTTCCACATTAAATCGTCACATGCAACACCCTCTGGTGCTTTTTAGGGTGTGTATAGAAAGATCACCCAAACTCTGGTCACCTATAAATAGATTATAATTCATACTAGGCTTGCACAATATTTGTTTTAAGCTTTACTTCCTTACTTCACTTCAATTCTCTTCTTCAATATGCAAGCACCAACATGCATGTATACCTAATAAACACAAAATGGCTAGCCAAGCTTATCAAAATATATTATCATAAAACTAAAAACTTATTATCATGTTAAATTTACTTCTCGACATTGAAACACTAAGATTGCGTCCATTCCCTTGGGGTGTAATCAATGTCGGCAAACATGAAACAGCACAACACCAGGAATGTGTCCATTCCTTTCAGGTGTGTTCCATGTCAGTTGGATTTGTAGCTTAAGTATCTTTACAAAGTAAAAGCATTTTCTGAATATTGTCCCCTATCAGAATTATTTTCAATATTAAATCCAGGTTAGGGTGAATATATCTCCCTTCTTCCTCAAGGCTTGAGCAATTTTTAATTTCTTTATTTTTACCACATTCTTCAATCAAACATGTGATGAAGAACCTCTTGGATGACCCTAGAGAACTCTAGTATTGCAATTTCTTTCTCTTCATTTGAAGTTTTAGTTTTGCAGTTTCATTCTCTACATCACTTACAGGTATTAGCATTAGATACATACAAATAAATCATATGATCACATAGCTTCAGTTAACAACCAGTAACAATTTATAACCAACTAAAAACTTTATCAAAAAACAACAGTTAACAATTTATAATCAACTAACAACTTAACTCAGTTAGCAACATAATATTCTTAGCTTTAACATTCCATAAGTTAGCATAAGTAAAGAAGTATTAACAATCTATTTACAACTCACATTAACATGGTGAACAATAATTCAAGCATTTATACCTACACTGAAACATGTGAGTGCACCATTCTTATTAAGAAAACATTCAATAAAATTCAAACACTTACTATTGGTTTAGAGTCTCTTGTAGATTTAATATTGCATTCAAATATATAATTCTACAATTACACTAACTGCCATTAAATAACAACATTCCAATATTGTATCAACATAAACCATTCTTGCACATATGAACTCAGGTATAGGTCCATCCAAAGAATTTAGCTAGTTGTACAATATGATTGTCTACCATCGGACTTAAATTACAAGTCAAGCAGATGATAGAAACAATGAGTAAAAGAAACGGGATTACTCATCTAGCAATTTTAAGTACATAACTATAGGAACCTCAATGTCTCAACCAGTCTAACTATTGAAATTTGGTTTAGATTTGATATTTAATTCTTTTAGATGCAAAGACTTGAAGCAATAAGATAATTCAATCCATTAAATTCATACAACCAGAACACAAGATATACCTTGGGAAAAATCCTCAAAATTATGAGAACAAAAAACCTAACAATTATTCTCAATATAATATAATGGATAGCAGAGAATGCTTTCTTTTACATCATAACATATTTATTTCGGGAGATAAGAGATCACCAAACTTCTTGGTGAATATACGAAAGCAATAGAGAAGAGAGATCAATCAAATGTGTTCCCATCACAACAATAACAAGCACGAACAATACCATGCACAAAGAGAAGCGCCTTGCCTTCAATGGAGAAGAGAATTCGCTTCACACCAGATTCAACAATCATGTATATCATATTTTTACATTCTTCTCTTCTGTTTTTAACTTCTAAGTTCAAGATAAACTCGCCCTCAAACTGGATGTATTAATCTTGCATGGAGTGGTGCACCCCACTTCTCATGCAGTGCTTCATCTCATTGAGTTGTCACTTAGGATGAACTCGCCTTTTAACTGAAATATTTCCCACTTAGTTAGGTGGATAAATTAAGTGCAACATGCAAGTGTCACAACTCACATGTCATATTTTAGTTTAGCATAATTGTCGTCATGCAATAACACTTAGTTAACTAGATCTTCTTTGTTATCACTTAGTTAACTCATCCCTTTTATTTAACACTTAGTTAACTGAAATAATGCTGATTGATTTACTTGCAGTGACCACTATGAGTTCTTTAGTTAAATGAGACATGTCTTTAACTGATGCTTTAACTAAAGCATTGATACTTAACTAAATCTTTATAACTAAAGCTCTAATAATTCAATTCCTCTTTAATTAGTTGAAGTGTCTGCATGGGAAATTTTGAATTCTCTTGATCTCTATTCTTTATCTTTTATTTCTTTATCTCTTACTGCATCATCAATATGTGCTAACCTTAATTATCCATCACAATACAGTATACTAAGAAGAATTATCGAATGTTGTGATCATACTATATTATTTTGGACCAAATGATCATATGCTAAAGTAATTCACTTTATACATGATCAATCTCTAAAGGAGACTTAATATCAATCTGGTGATCATGATTAATAATATATCACACAACATTAAATGCTTTTAACAAGTAAAGCATGACGTTTATATGGAACGTCCACCTCTATATGGGAGGTCCATCTCATGGATACCTTTATACGGAAGGTTCACATGATAATCATGACTTGATACACACACGTTCGGAGCCTTGTCCAACAAGACTTTACAACATCATTACTGTGATCAATTACCTCTATCCGAGAGGAATAACCTTTACACAGAAGGAAATCAAAGTGCTCACCTATATACAAGAGGATCAATCTTGACTACACAAGATTGGTTTGGAGAATGTATCATGATGTTGTATATTTAACACTCCCTCTCGGCGAGGGAGGCATTCTCTTCCATACCAAGCTTGTCTCGAAAGTACCTGAACTTCGTCACTAATAGAGGCTTTTTTAACACATGAAATATTATCATTAGTATAAATGTATTGAAGTTTCATTGTACCTTTCTGGACCATGTCTCAGATGAAGTGATACTTCATTTCAATGCGCTTCGACTTGTGTTGAAACACTGGGTTTTTGGAAATCTTGATGCAACTCTGATTGTCACACCTAATAACTGTAGGCTCGAGCTTTTCACCGAACAACCATGCAAGTAGCTTTCTGAGCCACACTTCTTCTCGGCAAGAAACACTCGCAGCTATTTACTCTACTTCGGTAGTGCTCCGGGCTACGGAACCCTACTTCCTGTTGGACCAAGATATCATAGCTAATTCTAGGCTATAATAGTAGTTAGATGTGCTCTTACGGTCCACAATGATTCCTCCCTAGTTTGATTTTGTATAACCAAGTAACATGACTCCTCCACTAGAGGCATATCTAATTCCATATGAAATTGTACCTCGAAGGTACCTAAGCACATGCTTATCAGTTGTCCAGTGTCTGTGTCTCGGATCATACATAAATTGACTCAGAATTCTCATAGCATAACATATATTAGGCCTTGAATGTATCAAGTACATTAGTGAGCCTATAATATGTCTATACAAAGTGGGATCTATTGGATCTGATCCAGATCCTGACTCATGAAGTTTCCTCAAATTGGAAACCATAGGTGTAGTTATATATTTGCAATCTATCATGCCAAACTTGCGCAATATATCCACACTATACTTCCCTTGAGATAGAAAAATTTCATCTTTTCTTTGCCAGATCTCAAGGCCAAGAAAATAGTGCATTAGACCTAAGTCTTCCATATTGAACTCTGAGGTGAGCTCCCTCTTGCACCAAGCAATCAGATGTTCCTCTCCACTAAGAAACAAATCATCAACATATAGAACCAATATCAATGTTTGGTTTTTCACTACTTTGAAGTACAAATTTGGATTAGCTTCACTCTTACAGAAACCCAGTTTCTGAAGGTAGCTATCAATTTTGGAGTACCAAGCCCTAGGGGCTTGTTTAAGCCCATATAAATATTTCTTTAGCTTGCAAACATGGGACTCCTTCCCATGCACCAAAAATCCTTCATGATGTTGAATATATAAACCTATTCCTCAACCTCACCATTGAGAAAGGTTGTATTCACATCCATCTGGTGAAGTTTCCATCCTAGAACATATGCAAGTGCAATCATTGCTCGGATTTTTGTGTACCTTGCCACAGGGGAAAAGGTATCATCATAATTGATGCCTTATTTATAAGAGAAACCTCTGGCAACAATTCTAGCTTTATACTTCTCAATGCTACCATTTGCAGCATGCTTTATCTTGTAAATCCACCTGGAAGTCACAATGGACTTCCCATCAGGTTTAGGAACAACGTCCCAAACATCATTCTTCATTAATTTGTACTCTTCTATCATTCCATCTTTACAAACATGTTTCTTTGCATATTATTCATATGAGTATGGTTCTGAATCACTGATGTGAATCATCAGTGCAACATACCGTGAATATATGGCAGGTTGCTTGCAGTCTCTAGATGAGCTTGCTGGTGCTCCATGTTTCTCTGCATTTTGTAAGATGTCTCGACACCAAGTAGATCTCTTTTTAGTGGGAGGTTCGTCAGGTGACCTCTCAACCAGTTCTAATGGATCTTCAAGAGCTAGCGAATATGAGGCATCTTTTGGGTTCTCCCTCTCTAACTCTGAAGGTGAAGAATCGGACTTGGGATCCTCCATCTCTGAATCACATTGAATCTCTTTCGATATTTTGAAAGCAACTTCCTCATGGAAGGTGACATATCGGCTAACTTCAATGTGTCTCTCACCATATACATATATTCGGTATGCTTTGGATGTTTCGCTATAACCCACAAATGTTCATTTCTTTCTAGAAGGATCCATCTTTGTTCTCTTTTCTTTCGGTACATGAATGTATACTAGGCTCCTGAATATCCTCAAGTGTGAGATGTCTGGCTTCTCACCAGTAAACACTTCTTCTGGTGTCTTCTCATCTAGAATGGCACGCGTGCTTCTATTCTGGATGTACATAGATGTATGGGTGGCTTCTTCCCATAATGAGGTAGACATATCTTCATCATGCATCATGGATTTTGCAGCCTCACATATGGTTCTATTCTTTCTTTTGGAAACCCCATTTTGTTGAGGGTTGTATGGTATTGTTAATTGTCTACATATTCGTGCATCACTATATATCTCATTAAATGCATGTGAATCAAATTTACCTCCATTATCAGACTTTAATGCATGGATGTGATTTTCTTTATGATTTTCAACTAGGGATTTAAACTCTTTAAATTTGCTAAGAGTTTCACTTTTAGCCTTCATGAAATAAATCCATGACTTCCTACAAAAATCATCTATGAACAGTACATAATATAAGAAGCCACTTAGGGAGGGGGATGACATGGTACCACATACATCAGAATATATTAAATCTAAAATCCCTTTATATCTAGTATAACTGCTATAAAATATTTTCTTAACATTCTTCCCAAGTGCACAACCTCGACATACACTATCGTGCTCAAAATCAAATATGGGCATACCTTTTACCATCTTTTGAAGTTTTGATAGCACTTTGTAGTGTAGGTTTCCAACCCTTCGATGCCATAGCTCGCATGGAATGATAGTATGGTGAATCATAGCTTGAATTTACTTCATGGGTACCTTTTAGAGTCCTCCCGCTCGAACTCTAATCACAACAACAGATTCTAGGATTTTGTTCTTTGGCCATAAAAGTGCTTTATTATCCATGAAGATAACTCGGAATCCTTTGTCTTCAAGAACCAAAACTGATAGGAGGTTCTTCTTTAATCCTGGAACATATAGAATATCCTCCACATGTAGAATATCACCGGTGCTCAGTTGGAATGAGGTGGATCCAACTCCTTGGATCGAATAAGTTGAGTTGTCCCCCAACTCTACCATGCATGTGAATTATTTCTCTTTTAGATTGGTGATGGTACTCTTATAACCAGCCATATGTTTTCATGCACCATTGTCAATCAACCATGTGTATGCATTTGTGATGATGGATCCTGGAGGGGATGAGACAAGATAATACTCCCTTCTTGTCTCCTTTTCTTTGGATGCATTCTTTTGAGTGATTTCATCTTCTAGGGAAGTAGAAGGATGAAACTTTCCTTTCCTCTTTTCTCTACAATCTCTTGAGAAATGGACTTTCTTGTTGCAATTGAAGCATCTATATTTTGACTTGTGAAATCCTTTGTTGAACTCCTTCTTCTTTTAATGAGATAATTTCTTTTGGAAAAAGGGTTTCTTTCCTTTCTTCATTCTTGCCGTGAGGGAAATATTTTATTCTTTGATACACACTGACTTGATCTGGATTCGCCCCTCCTCTTGGAGGCATTCATGACACAACCTTTCGAAGTTAGGTTCTACCTCTCGACCATTTACTGCAGCCAAGAATGTCTCCCATGAGGATGGGAGACCATCAATAGCGGTTTGGAGAATATCATCTTCATCCACCACTAATCCAATACTATCAAGCTAATCTCTTACCTGAGAGATCTTGGAGAAGGAGGCCATTGTCTCATCCATCTTCATCTTTAAGTTTCAAAGCTAATTCATGAATGCCCTTTTTTGACTCGGGGTCTTCTTATCATATAGATTAGTCAATGTTTCATAACATTCTTTCGCAGTCTTCAACGGTGTGATCACATGCATCAATTTATATTTTACCGAATCATAGATTATCCGCTTAGCCTTATGATTCTTCTTGAAGTTGATGTTCCATGCATTTAGGCTCCTCCACCACAGTGGATACATAGCCATCCAAGTCATGTTCCTCTAGGATGTTGAGAATCCTATCCTTCCAAGAGTTGAAGTTTGAGGTTCCCTCAAGATGGTCTTCTATTTGTACAGAGACTGATGCTATAGTCTTCAAATCTTGTGCTCAACTTCTAAGGATCTATGTAGGATCTATATGGCATGCAAAACTGATCTCTTTCACACCCTGAGCTTTGATACCATGTCAAAATTTGGTTGATCTTTGATATTTAATTCTTTTAGATGTACAGACTTGAATAAATGAGATAATTCAATCCATGAAATTGATACAACCATAACAAAAACTATACCCTAGACAAAATCCTCAAAATTATGAGAACAAAAACCCCAACAATTCTTCTTAGTATAATATAATGGATATCAGAGAATGCTTTGTTTTACAATACAGCAGATTGCTTTCAGAAGATAAGAGATCACCAAAATTCTTGGTGAAGATACAAAAGCAATAGAAAAGAGAGATCAATCAGATGTGTGCTCAGCACAACACTAACAAGCACGAACAATACCCTGCACAAAGAGAAGAGCCTTCCCTTCAATGGAGAAGAGAATTCACTTCACACTAGATTCAACAATCTTGTATATCATATTTATGCATTCTTCTCTTCTATTTTTAACTTCTAACTTGAGGATAAACTCGCCCTCAAACTGGATGTATTAATATTGCATGAAGTGGTGCACCCCACTTCTCATGTAGTGCTTCATCTCACTGAACTGTCACTTAGGATGAACTCACCTCTTAACTGAAAGATTTCCCACTTAGTTAGGTGGCTAACTTAAGTGTCGACATGCTAGTGTCACAACTCACGTGTCATCTTTTAGTTTAACATAAGTGTCATCATGCAATAACACTTAGTTAACTAGATCTTCTTGGTTGTCACTTACTTAAATCTCTTTAACTGAAGTGTCATCTTTTAGTTTAGCTAAAGTGAAAATTAATTTAGTTAACTAGTCCATTTTATTTAACAATTAGTTAACTGAAAACATGATGCTTGATTTACTTGAAGTGACCACTATGAGTTTTTTAGTTAACTGAGACATATTTTTGCTATGAACATAAAATAATATAATAATTAAATAATTAATAATTAGGTTAACTAAAGTTAGGTTATGAAATGAGGCGTCTCCTCAACATCAAATGCTCGAGCCATATTTAAGGCAGGGCCATCATTGTAACATATCATCTTTTATCTATCATATATATTATTCTTTTATATTCAATCATGAAAGGTGAACTTGCTTCATAACTCCATAACTGGATACGGTTGTTACATTTGGTATCAGAGCTCGGCTCTTGAATCGGTCTTTGGCCACAAATTTGCAAATTTTGTCTGAGTATATTGAGATTTTCTCTGATTTAAAAGGATCTTTAATCCAACATTCTGGATTTTCGAGAGGAAGGAAAAAAGAGAATTTTTGAGAAAAAAAAAGAAAAGAAAAAAAAGAGAAGAAAAGAAAAAAAAATGATAAGAAAAGAAAGAAGTTTCCTCTGCATCCACCCACCATCTGTTGGTCGCTCTCTCAACTCCTTCCTCACGCTACTCCATCACCGGCGTCCTCCTATCACTCACTCTCTCATTCCCTCTCGACCACTTGAATACCCCTCCTGCACTTTCATTCCACTCCTTCCTACCATCCACATCTCCCCATCTTTCTTCTCCACGCATTCCTCCCCCAAATCGCACCTCATCCTCCCTTGCCCAGCTGCTCAACTCTTGCACCACATCCTCCCAACCTGCTTCATGCATTTCCCACGTCCATATCCATCCACCCTCTACCACGGGCCCCCGTGCTTCCTACACCTGCTTCCATTCATCCGCGTCCCTCCCTCTTCGTCCAGCTCCTTTCCCCTACTCTCGTGCCCCTCTCCTCCTGCTCACGCCATCTCCCTCTACCACACACATCCCTCCTCCCTGCCACGCCCTAGCCATCTTTCGTGCCCCTCCAGCTTCTCACCGCCTGCACACTACTCCCATCCAACTCCCCCCTCTCGCCCACGATTCTCCCTCACCGCCTACACGCTTCTCTGCCACCGCCTACACACTACTCCCATCCGACTATCCCCTCCCGCCCTCCACATCTCCCCACTACCTGCTCCCTCCACTTGTGTCTCCCTACCTCTGTGTTTCCCCCCTACGCTCCTCCACTTCTGCCAACTTTCTCCTACCCCCTCATTGCTCCTCACTTTCCCAGCCCCACTTCCCACGCCAACCACTACCCTCGCCCTACATCCTTCACCGCATCCCTCCCTCCTCAGCCTGCTCCATTCCACACCACACTGCCGCCCCTTCCTCCAAGATTTTCTACCTTCCTCGTCACTGCAACTTGACCCTCCCTCCTCGTCACCAGCTCTCATGCCCTCCATTTCACCATTCTGCAACGTCCTTCCCAGAAGCTCTAGCCATACTCCTAATTTGACCATTTCCATTTTTTTAATAATAGTATTATTGTTAGTAATAATATTTATTATTAAGATTTTAATAATAGTAATATTATTCATAATATTACATTTTAAAACCCTAAACCCCTATTTCCTCCATTTCACCATCCTCTATTGTTATTATAATTATTATTTTATAATAATTAATAATAATATTAAGTTATTATTATACATTAATAATAACAATTATTACCTATTTAATAGTTGTATAATTAGTTACAATTATTAATTACAAAAGAGCGGAAAAAGAAAAGCAAGCATAAAAAAAAAAATTAAAAGATCTTTTGTTCAAAAAGAACCCAATTGAAGGTTATTACACCTTTGGTGTGCCCACTTTTTATGAGAAGAACAAGACAAAATCAGAGAAAAAGGATCGAATTATAAAAAAAAAAAATGAGACTATCTATCAGAGAAGAAGCCAAAGTCAAGGAAGTTCATCAATCATCAAAGAAGTTTAAACCAAAAGAGCGATTATCTATCGTCGAAGTGTTACGAGTTCACACCACGAAGACCATGGAAGCTGGTTTGTGACTACAAATAGAGAAATTAGAAGCCATATTAAAACATTATCGAAAAGACAATGAAGAATTGCACAACATAAATAACAGTTCAGAAATAAGAATTGAATTACAAGAAAGGTGCAATGAAATAAAAATCTCTGATCAGGAAAGATGTATAGAAAAATTGTACGTGCAAATTGATGAATTAAAAGCCGAAAATGAATTCAATCAGAGGTTAGGAGATCAATATATAAAGAAGGAAATAAATAATTACAAAGCAGAAACAATACCCTTGAACAAAATCGTTAGCGACAAATATGAAGAACTAACGCAAATACGACATAAAATAGAAAGTCAAGAATCAGAGGTCGGCCAATGTCGACAATAGATAAAAGTTCTTCAACAACAAAATGACGACTCTAAAAAGACACACAAGTCAGAGATCGCAAAGAGTAATAAATCATTATCCAACAATGTTGAAGAAATTTTCAGACTAAGAAATCATAACAAGATACTAGTCACAAAAATTAAGAAGTTGAAAAATAACTGGAATATAGAACAATCTATGGACGGCATTGAAGGGAAACTTCTAGACAAGCAGGAAGAAAATAGTTGTATCAGAAGTCATAATGAAGATCTTAAGGAACAACTTAAGACGTCTGAAGATGACAGAAAATCGCAAGTCGAATTGATTAAGAAGTTTCAAAATGATAACAAGCAGTTAGAAAACAAGTTGGAAAAGATACAGAACAAAAACTTAAATCCTCAAGAGACGAAAATACAACTTCCAGCTTAGATCAATGTTCAAAAGACGACATTCGTAAACAAAAATGACATCGTGAAAGTTCCCTATCGACACCCCAACCATAAAAACCGATATTCAAAAAAGTGGGAAATGTCGAAAGATAATGGTACTAATGTGATCAAATCTCCTCACGACAGATCAGTAGGGAATCCCATAAATCCACAACAAATCAATTTGGGATGGATTGATCCGTCGACATACCAAAAGTTATGTTTGACTCTTCGCAATTCGTATCAACATGTTTCGTCACCTACGACACCACATAAAATGATGCAAAAACATTATAAGGCTTTGAGGACAAAGCCTTTCTAAGAGAGTGGCAATGCTATGAACATAAAATAAGATAATAATTAAATAATTAATAATTAGGTTAACTAAAGTTAGGTTATGAAATGAGGTATCTCCTCAACATCAAATGCTCAAGCCATATTTAAGGCAGGGCCATCATTGTAACATATCATCTTTTATCTATCATATATATTATTCTTTTATATTCAATCATGAAAGGAGGACTCACTTCTTAACTCCACAACCGGATAGAGTTGCTGCAATCTTTAACTGATGCTTTAACTGAAGCATTGATACTTAACTGAAGCTTTAATAATTCAAGTTCTCTTATATTATTTGAAGTGTCTGCATGGTAAATTTCGAATTCTCTTGATCTCTATGATTTATCTCTTACTGCATGGTCAATATGTGCTAACTTTAATCATCCATCACATTACATTATACTAAGAAGAATTATCTGATGTTGTGATCATATTACATTATTCTGGACCAAATGATCATATGCTAAAGTAATTCAATTTAGAGGTGATCAATCTCTAAAGGAGACTTAATAACAATCTGGTGATCATGGTTAATAATATATCACACAACGTTAAATTCTTTTAACAAGTAAATCATGACCTTTATATGGAAGGTCCACCTCTATACGAGAGGTCCATCTCATGGATACCTTTATACAAAAGGTTCACATGATAATCGTGACTTGATACACACAAATTCGGAGGCTTGTCCAACAAGACTTTACAACATCACTACTTTGATCAATTACCTCTATACAGGAGGAATAACCATTGCACGGAAGGCAATCAATGTGCTCACCTCTATACGGGAGGATCAACCTTCACTACACAAGATTGGTTTGGAGAATGTCTCCTGATGTTGTATATTTAACACTAACCAAGTCAATGCCAGTTGCACAAAATATCAAGGAGGTTCTCCTTCTATGTACAATTAGTCACTTGGGATTCACCTCACTCCATGTGTTGTTGAGTGTGGGAGGAAAAGGGTATTCCAAACCCTATTAACCTCTTAGGAGGTCTTAGTCTTCACCAAGATGTTTACAAGATCAAACCGAACCATTATCTACTTTTATTAATTAAAATAGCCTTACTATTAACATTATTAAAAAATAATTGACATGATAGGGGACACTCTATCTTACAAACAAGCATATACCATTCTATAATCAAAGTACTATTTGGTAATCCATATCTAGTAGAAATAGAAAACTAAGCTAATGTCATTAGTCTACAATTGATATTTAGCCAAAGGATTATGTTCCTAATTAAGCATAATAAGATGAAAATAATTCTTTAATAAGAAATTTTAAAGTTCATGTAACGCATGCATATACAACTTATGCATTTTCCAACACATGTTGGACCCGCCACACAACTTTAACATTACTCTAAAATAGAGCAAAAGAATAAACCTGTCATAAATATCCATTCTACTTAATCATTCACTTCAGGAAATAAATTTCAAAATTCAATAACAAATGCAACCAATCAATCAACATGCTCTACACACACGAGCAACGGCATACTCTAAAGGATGCTACAAGAAGAAAGATATCTCACTCTCCAATCTGAATTTGACTCACTCAGGTTGGTCAAGGGAACTAGCGAACAACATTTCCTCACCAAATTTATTCACAACAATTCAAAGTCTTAGTCTCAACCAGCTCAATGGAAAACAACCCACTTTCCTTTTTGGGTTTCCTTCTAACAATGTAATAGTGATGCGCTTCACTATTTCCGTGTTCAGGAATTCCACCAAGGTTATTATGTGAGAAATTTTCCATTTCATCGAGAATTAGGTATGGGATAACAACACATTAAAAAATACAACAATTCAATTCTCAGCAATTCAACTCCTAGATTTAGGGTAGCAAATCATGGCAACATTATACTCTACAAGCATCATCATGCTAAACACACTCATGCATCAGCATGCTCTAGATATTTTCAAACACACACACCAACTAGCTATCTAGCAATCAAGCATTCAGGTAGTCATCAAATTTTGTTTGACATGTCCCCAGCCTACTACCGGTTCAAGATTTGAGGGAATACAAAGATACAAGAAATACAAACAATGCATAGAAAACTAAGTCTAGGTTAACATGCCTCAAACAGACAAACTAATCAGCTTTCTTATGAATTTAAATGTAACTACCAGGAATATAATTGTGATTCATAGGTTATGCAATATATGCATATCACACCGATCTAAGTTATTGAGCTGTGAAGACAATTAAATATAAGCAACGCATGCTACTCAGCATGTCAGGTGATTGGCTACAATCAAATTCAGGGCAAACAACGCATTTAATTTCCCTAGTTTCCTTCTAGAAACACAACAGTGAGGCACATCAATGTTTTCTAGTGCTCAGGAATTCTATTAGGGTCAGTGCATACAAAATTTTCCATATCAGCAGCCATTAGCTCTAGTTTTGAAAACAACATCCAACATAAAACAATTAATTGGATTAGGAATACGATTACAAGAACAACCAAAGACAAATTATAAAAATAGTGACCATACACTATAATCAAAGATCACAATGGGATTTACCCAAGGAACAATAAGTCAATGATCCCTCACCATGAACAACCCAAGACAAGGGTCCACTAGAGACTCCATCCTAAACCAAGTTCCATACAATTTAGGATTTAAGGGTAAATTCATTATGCAGTCATTGTTATACTGTTATTCAGAAACATACAACATCAAGCAACAATTTATCACTTGAGAAAATCATCTTTGCAGTTATATATATCTCTAGAGCTTCACACTCTTGATGAGACAAACAATCTTATATTTGCAGTTAAAATTCTATCATACAATTACATGGACAAACATAAACCACCAGAAGCTATATATATTAAATAGATAAGTTGAGAATGTACATAACATTCTAGTAAGGGGCCAAACTCATGTTTGGCCTCTACTTGCAAAATATTCAATCATAATTTCCCAACTCGGAAATTATATATCAAACATTATACAAAAAATATCTTAAACTTCAAGCAAAACATATGATGAAGTTTCTAGATTATTCAAACATCTTTCCTCACCAATATTAACCTAATGGAAACTTAGTAAGTTAATCCATCATTTCCCATGCAAGATAACCATATAATGTTTACCTTTAATTTGCAACTCAATAAGATGAGAGATGTAAACTTATCTACTCGTTAACTTTATAACCAGAAACCGAGTGTTGAAACCCAACTCTGTTAATTATCATTAGTTACATTTCCCTAGAGGATGAGTGTTATATCCTCGCTATGTTAATTAAAATTAGCTACATTTACTTAGAGGCTGAGTGTTGGAACATTCTATATGATACCAATTTGCAACACACCCAACATTATACAAGACTTAAATCACATTAATAATATAAAAAAAATCTAAAATGGTAAATGCATTATGATTATCTGCATTCTTATAACAAATTCACAACAATGCATGAAAAATGTAAAATAGACATAATTATTTTAGCAGAAGCATAGAATATTTGATGAGACACATATTCAAAAATATTCATAATGGAAGCATATGTATTTCCATGTGCCTCATATTTAAAATATATGAATGTTGCACCATTTTTATACACATAATGGATTTTATATTATTCAAAATACCATACTGAAATAAGTCTTGGAAGGAAACAATTCCAACTTTACATTATAAATTCATTCTCGAAAGTTGTGACATTTGGATGAGAACTATGTCGCAAAAACTATGCATCTATCTTAGGAACTGCGCAGCAAGAACTAATAGATGCAAAATAAATCCTAACTTAAGAGATGAATAAACATTCCTCATGTTATGTAATGTCCATAATGATATGACAGGGAAAAACAATATTCCAACATATTCAATTAAACTTACTATGCAGTAAGAACTACAAAGTAAGGTTCACATAAATTAATTAGGATAACAATTACCAATATTTCTAAGGCATGAAAAGTAATGGCAAATTCCTTACTAATCCAACCCATGGTAATTTGCATGCAACCCATACGATTCCAACTCTTCTAAATTAAAAACAAATACCACTTATTCTTAGCCCATGGTATTTGTAAATATGACAAAGAATTTCAACCTATGGTTAATTAATTCAAAAATGCTCACGAAGGAAAAACACCCATAAAATAAGTCATTCCATGCAAGGCATAAATAACAAGGCTGAATTTAAGCTTCGACATAAACATTTAATCTTCTTGGAGTAAGAAGAATTCAGCATGTGGTTTTTAAATACCAAATACTATGTAATGCAGGGTATAGTAAACAAGACTTAACACATGGTAATTGTAAAATAAAACAAGCAAAATCCTCCTTTGGTTTTCAAGGAACAATAATATCATTCAATCCAAGGGGATAAACAAGCCCTAGCACATGGTAATTGTTTACAATTTTCCTATCACCCAAAAATGGGTTGAGCCTGTTGATGTATATGTAACTTCGGAATGTATTTCACATATATGTATATTGTTTTCCTATAGAGATGGTATTATTCCTCTATAAGGAAGTGTCGTCATTTATATTGTAAGTGTCGTAACTTATACTTGATGGGTTATTAGACCACCTTATTTGGGGTTGGCCCTGTATAAGTCATGTGGGTCAAAGGGTTATTATACCACCCTATTGGGGGTCGGCCATGTGGTTCAAAGGGTTATTAGACCACCCTATTGGGGGTCGGCCCACTCAACATTATGTTATGTGGTTAAGTTCGATCCTACATGAGTTAGGTAAAAAGGCAAGTCAAGTCAAGTATAAATAGAGTGCGGGAGGCACTCTATTTACTCACTCACTTCTCACACATGCACTCAAGGAGGAGTGGCGCACTTATGGAGGAGGAGTATCTGCTGCTAGGTTATGGCTATCTCTCTTGCTTGGTTGTATCATTGCTCTATCTATCTCTGAGGAATTTATTGGGGTTTTTCACCTTTATGGTTTTCCCCAAGTAAATCTTTGTGTCTCTTGTGTACTTGCATTATTGTCTCCATGATTGATATGCTGTAGATATGCTGTACATGTTGTTATCTCAGTTAAGATCCTAGATCATATTGAAGTAAATTCAGAAAATTTAACATGGTATCAGAGCTAGCCTGAAAGAAGGCATGATATGGCATGTATGACACTTGTTGCACTTACGATGCTAGGGCTTGATATAGGAAAAACCAGTCATCGTAGCACTTTCGCTATAAATCCGTTTTGGCGAATTTTGCGGATCTTAAATTGTTACAGGACAAATATTAAATCTCCAGGTACCTTGTGTTCAAAGGACAACCTCTAATTCGTTGTACTTTGTGATTTATGATCTGTACAATATAGGGTTTCTGCCTCTTCCAGATCTGAGTCAAAATCAGGTGACCTTGGGAAAAAATTCATATCTTGAGATAGGAAGCTCCAAATGAAATTTCGTAAAAAGTGATAGGTATTACACAGTCTGTAATATCTCAGAAAACGTTTTCAGAGGCCGAAGTTGAACCAGTGACACGTGGCACGCCGTACAAGTTCGCTCTCCTGTATTATCCCATAAACAGGTCATTTTACGACACTTGGCATAACTCTCTCTCAGAGAGTCCAATTGAGGTCAGACCTATCAAGATGGAAAGATAACAGGTCGAGATATCTCAGGAAATTTTTTCAGAGGCCAAAGTTCAAACAGTGACACGTGGCATGCCGTACAATTTCGCTCTTCTGTTTTATCCCAAAACAGGTCACGTTGCGACATTTGGCATAACTCTCTCTCAGAGAATCCAATTGAGGTCAGACCTATCAGGATGGAAAGATAGCAGGTCAGGCTATCTCAGGAAACTTTTTCAGACCCTGTCGATCAAAAATTTCTGAGTTACACCAGAAACAATCAGGTACATATTTCTGTCAAAACAGAATTATTTTTGAGTACCTTCATTCATGGCTTCCGGAATTTAGGGCTTTGGAGAAAGTTGGAATTTTTGTCATCGGAGACCACGGCTGGATGCTACTGATCAAAATAGAAATTTAGAGACCAAGATCAGAATTTTTGGTTGGACAGAAGGTCGGGCTTGATTAGACCCTAGTTCGGGACTTTGATCAGAAAAGTGGAAAACTAGGGCTTCTGTAAAAATGGGAATTTTTGCAATCTGTGACCACGGCTGGAAGCTCCTCAGAAAAATAGAAGCTTAGAGATTTGGATCAAACCTTTTGATGGGGAAAAAGAGTGGGCTTCATAAAACCCCAGTTCAGGGTCACGTCCAATGAATCCGAAAGTTTCAAAGGAAAAATTGAGGAGTAAAACTTTGCAGTTTTCAAATTCTGAATATACCAGTTTGATCAGCTCATCAAGGCGCATATTTCTATCCTTTCGGAAGTTTGAAATTCAAAGTTTGAATTTTTGGGGTTTCTCTGACAAACCCATATCTAGCTCCAGGTCCAGTTCTTGCAAATCAAGTGGATTGGGTTAATCCTAGAAGAAGATGGATTGGTCACCTGCATAAGTGAAGAAGTTCCTGTCTCAGAGGGAGATGAGGATAAGGCCTTACATAAGAATATTACAAGCGATCTCGACAGGTATGACTCATCGAGGTATGTTTCGATATTTGTCCATGATTAAGTTTATGGTATGTTTGTCTTCATGTTATTACGGTTAGTACAATTTTGATTTTAGATTTGTCGTATAACCTTAACAAAATTATGAATGCATGATAGAAGATATTCATTGGTTAGGGTGTTGACACTTATAATTGTACTAATGCATTATGGTGTTGTATGAGGTTTATGTTGTCTACTAACATGAAAGGTACACCAAGAAAGACAAATCATGTTCTGGTCCAAGAACATATGATCATGATAACATGAGGACAAAGATTCATCCATTGTCATGGATCTCATAGAAGATCCATTTACGAGGTATGTATAACTTGGTTTTGTAATAGTTAACCTATGAGATATATAGGTTACTAGCACAAGTCATTGAAGAAGAACAAGAAGACATCATGTGAGTATGTTAGACATAAATAGCTAGCATGCTAATCCAGGTATGTTTTTCCTATATCAAGATAGAATCCTACCTTGTGTTAGGATCTTATACTGTTGTTGATAATGATTATTCATGAAGTCATAGGTTTGAATAATCATGATTGTATGCATATTATGTTTCTTACCATAATTGATGATATGACTAACCAGAAGAATCATGATGGTATAGGTTTGAATAATCACAGGTTTTATGCATTTTATATCTCTTATCTTGATTGATGATTCAACTAACCTGAAGAGTCATAGGTTTGAGTAATTACAGGTTTAGACATGTTATGTTTCTTCTGATTTGACTAACCATAAGAATCCTACATAAACCTTGAATGCTAATGCTTATTATTTCTGTTTGAAATGATCATGACTATACATGCTTGAGATTATTGTGTTTTAATAGTATACTAATGAATGTATGATTTTATATGAGATCACAAGGATAACACATTCATGATACTAATAAGCATGCATAGGGACCAAGGATGAATATGAGATTCAAGAACAGGTAATCCAGGAAGCAAAGAGCAAGAGGGAGTACATTCCAGTGGTTTATGCAAGGATGCAGATATTCAGAGGGAGTTGACCATCTCTCTACATCCCACAACAGAAAGGTGTAGAAGAAGCTACTTCAGATTAGGACTCCAGTAGCTCCTGCAAGGAAGCGAAGACTCAAAGGGAGTCCACCCAACGAACAAACAAAGATAAGTATTTGAATTTTCATTTCTTAAATAATAATGTTCAATAATGTATATACTGATGTTCCTAGAATTAGGTTGTGTATTATGCATATTAGAATAATTGCATTGATGAACAGTATACTCCTAATATGCATGGGTAAGTGGCCTATGGCACTGTACAACATTCCATTGCTACTTATCTAGAATGAAACCTCTTTGCTGACATGTTGAGAGTTGTGCACACTCTTAACAATGTTCTGGTAGAGATTGGAAGGCATCTAGAAAGTTACGGGATATGGATAAATGTTGTATTGAAGCATTGGCTAAGATAATTGCATGACTGTATGACATATTTCTTTATGTGTAAGAATTTGTTCTGAAAATTATGAGATGTTTCTAATCATGAAATTTAACCTGTTTTGTAGGAAAGACCGTATATCTTCACCTACAAAAGGACTACAACATTTGTTCCAGCAACAAAGATATCTATTGAAGATATTGAAGTTCCCAGGATCTGGGATGTAGAAATGAAATGCCATGATCCGTCGATCATGAAAAATGATGTTTGCGATGTAATCCCAAAGACATGAAGGGAAGTTTGCTATGACTTCCAAATGGAACTATCAGATCAAGCATGTTGCAGATGGAAACATAGAGAAATATAAAAGTGATGAAATAGAAGATACACCAGATAGATTCAAGACAGCTTCCTTGAATGGTGTAGATGAAGAAGAAGTGTATGTGGAGCAGCCACTTGGTTCTGAGACACATGATAGGAAATCATATATGTGCAGAACTTGGTATGGTGAAGATAGAGTGATTGTCGACACGCAGCGGAAGCTTACTACCGAGTTCGAGATGAAGAACTTGGGGATGATGCACTATTTGTTTTTGGCATGGAGGTGTGGCAGAGTGCAGAAGGAATCTTCCTTGGACAAGGGAAGTATGTAGTAGAGATCCTGAATAGGTTCGGGATGATGGATTGCAAGGCCATGGCCACACCTATGGCATCGAATCTGAAGCTTCTATGTGATGCTTCATCTGAGCTAATTGATGTCTCTATATATCGTCAGATGATTGGGTCATTGATGTACCTGACAAACACGAGACCAGACATTTGCTTTGTTGTGAACACATTGAGCCAGTTCCTAACGGATCCGAGGAGTGTTCACCTGGTTGCTGTAAAGCATGTTCTGAGGTACCTGAAGGGTACAGTGGATTATGGGCTCAAGTATGAGGTGAATCAAAAGTTTAACCTGCAGGGTTATGTTGATTCAGATTGGGCTGGCAGTGCTACAGATAGGAAGAGCACATTTGGGTGCCGCTTTAGTATGGGATCAGGTGTGATCTCTTGGTTTAGTAAGAAGCAGTCCTGTGTAGCACTCAGTACAGCTGAGGCAGAGTATGTTGCAGCTTGTTCAGCTAGTTGTGATGCAGTATGGATACGGAAGCTACTGTCTGAGTTATTTGATCTCCCGTTGGAGGCTACTGGTATCTTCTGTGATAACCAGAGTTGTGTGAAGCTGTCCGAGAACCCAGTGTTTCATGACAGGTCGAAACACATAAAGATCAAATATCACTATATCATGGATATGGTGCAGAGAGAAGTTGTGAAGCTTCTGTATGTTGCGACGGATGAGCAGATTGCAGATGTGCTGACGAAGCCACTAGCCAGAGTGAAGTTCGAGTACTTCAGAGAGAGGCTTGGCGTTCTTCAGATCAAGGACACTTCGAGGAAGAAGTGATGGACACATTTGCTGAAGCCATTCCAAGCATGTTGGAAGGAGGATCCTTCACATGGCTGTGGATGTAAGCGCTGGATAATGGGAATTAGGATGATGTTCTGGTTTCTGCTTGGATATGATCAGTTGGATCATTTATGTATGTATGCATCATGTTGGATGTTGGATATGATCAGTTGGAACATGTGTATGTATTTTGTATATGCATCATGTTGGATGCTTGGACCATGTATCTGTATATGTATCAGGTGGATACATTGTATGATCAGGTGGATCATGTATGGTGATATGTATCATGTATCAGGTGGATACATTGTATGATCAAGAGGATCATGTATGATGATATGTATCAGGTAGATACTTGGTATGCATCAGGTGGATGCATTGATGCTCAGGTGGATCATGCAGCAGGATGTTGCAGTGATGATCAGGATGATCATAGATGACGAGCTGAGGATGTTGCTCCAGATGACATGCAGCAGGATGTTGTAGTGATGATCAGGATGATCATAGATGACAAGCTTCAGGATGTTGCTCCAGATGACATGCAGCAGGACGTTGCAGTGAGGATGATCAGGATGATCATGGATGCATCAGGATGATGTATGGTGAGTATCAGGATGATACTCTATGGCCGTGGATTAGGTTGTGCAGATGAGCATGTAATCCGGTGCCCTGGGAGATTTGCAGATGGTCTTTCAAGGTTTTGCCTATGGCATGTAATATCGGTGCCCTGGGACATCTGGCAAATGCTCTTTCGAGGTTTTGCTCTGGGAGGACATGTAATTCGGTGCACTGGGAGATCTACAGATAGTCTTTCAAAGATTTGCCTATGGCATATAATAGCGCCCTGGGATATATGGCAGATGCTCTTGCGAGGTTTTGTCCTATGGCATGTAATAGCGCCCTGGGAGATCCGATAGGTTGGGCTGTGTGCCCGTAATCAGTCCTGGGATGCTCTTGCGAGCTTTTGCCATGACCACATGTAATAGCACCCTGGGAGATTTCAGGTCGGAGTTGTGTACCCATAACATCCTGAGATGCTCTTGCGAGGTTTTGTGGTGGACCACATGTAATTTGTGCCCTGGGAGATTTCAGGTCGGATTTGTGTACCCGTAACATCCTGAGATGCTCTTTCGAGGTTTTGTGGTGGGGTCACATGTAATAGCGCCCTGGGAGATCCTACAGGTCGGAGTTGTGTACCCGTAACATCCTGGGATGCTCTTTCGAGGTTTTGTAACGCACGTAATAAGTCCTGAGGATTCCACAGTATGGCTAGTGATGATGAAGACCTGTAGGTGGTGGGCCTACATCCAGTATGAAAAAGGACTGGCTCTGTAGAACTTCCTATGATGAGTAGATTCAGAGATTGATTGAGATAGCAGCAGCAGTGACGATGATGATGACTCGATGACGATTATCTAGTGACGATTATCCAGAGAAGATGACTTGTGCTAGAAGAACTGTGCTGAGAAATACCTTCCTAGTTAAGAGGGAGTGTTGATGTATATGTAACTTCGGAATGTATTTCACATATACGTATATTGTATTCCTATAGAGATGGTATTATTCCTCTATATGGAAGTGTCGTCATTTATATTGTAAGTGTCGTAACTTATACTTGATGGGTTATTAGACCACCTTATTTGGGGTCGGCCCTGTATAAGTCATGTGGTTTAAAGGGTTATTAGACCACCCTATTGGGGGTCGGCCATGTGGGTCAAAGGGTTATTAGACCACCCTATTGGGGGTCAGCCCACTCAGCATTATGTTATGTGGTTAAGTTCGAGCCTACATGAGTTAGGTAAAAAGGCAAGTCAAGTCAAGTATAAATAGAGTGCGGGAGGCACTCTATTTACTCACTCACTTCTCACACATGCACTCAAGGAGGAGTGGCGCACTTATGGAGGAGGAGGATCTGCTGCTAGGTTATGGCTATCTCTCTTGGTTGGTTGTATCATTGCTCTATCTATCTCTGAGGAAGTTATTGGGGTTTTTCACCTGTATGGTTTTCCCCAAGTAAATCTTTGTGTCTCTTGTGTGCTTGCATTATTGTCTCCATGATTGATATGCTGTAGATATGCTGTACATGTTGTTCTCTCAGTTAAGATCCTATATCATATTGAAGTAAATTCAAAAAATTTAACAGAGCCCACCTTCAACATACATGTTTATACTACTTTGAATAATTATTTCAAACATTTCATTAATTCTTTAAGAAATAATTTCTCCCATTTATATACCTTTATATACCTTCGAAGCAAGCATATAAACTAATTTGAATAATTATTTCAAACATTTCATATAACTATTTTAGGAACTAAATTCTCCCAAATTATATACCTTTGACACAAGCATATAACTATTTTAGGAACTAAAATCTCCCAATTATACCTTCGACACAAGCACACAAAATTCTTTGAATAATTATTCCAAACATTTATATAACTATTTTAGGGATTAATTTCTCCCTATTATATACCTTCGACACAAGCATATAACTATTTTAGAAACTACATTCTGCCAATTATATGCTTTCAACATAAGCATATAAATTTCTTTGAATAATTATTTCAAACATTCATATAACTATTTTAGGAATTAATTTCTCCCAATTAAAGAAAATATTAACTACGCAGTAATAATGGTCTTAATGATTATTTTCTTCCAACTATATGGAAATAAGGAATTTAAAAACTCTTCAAAATAATTTGAATAAACCTTTCATTTACGAACCCGGAATTAGCAATTTCTACACGAAATGAATTTCCTACACTTGGACTTCATTAATGAATTAGTATTAATAAAAAAATTAATTTCATTCGAACAATTTATGCATTATTATCAAGCATAGCACATAATTTAACTTGCACTCATTCTGTAAACATGAATTCAACCAAAATTAAACTTGCACTCATTCCATAAACATGAATTCAACCAAGCAACACATTAACATATTCTTTATATCTAATTTTAGAAATTAAAACATGAAAACCATGGAAATTATTTTACCATTCATTAAATAAACAACATTGAGAAATTAAAACATCATTTCCAGAATATAAAACTTATCTAGAAAATACTTGAATTGGGAAACTTCCTGTGTGTGAGGCACGCTCCACCCAACTGTAGGCAATTTTCCTCATTAATCTCTCAACAAAACGCTACCCTCAATATGAGATCATGCATTCACCAGGCATACATCTCTCTAGTCCCATAATTTCTCAATATTAAACACTTGGCAATTAGGAAATTTGGCTTATGTCCAATTCCATGCTAAAACGTGCATTTCACTTCCTTGATTCCTTCTGATATGCACAGTAGTGAGACACTTCACTACCCTCTGTGTTCATAATTCCACAAGGGAATCTATATACGCCACTTTCCACTTCACTAGAATGACCAGAGATAAAGTAAATAGAGTTTCAGCAATTTGGTTCACGAGTACCAGAATTTGTATCTATTTCATTCTCAAACAATTATTACCTCCCATGTTCGCTCATACTTTCCATACCCATGGATTCCCCAGATGAAGGAATGAATTTTCTTTTTGCATCCATTAGTGTAATGCATGGAAAGATTGAACCACATGGGTTCTCCAAGAGACCCATGTTTCCCTTTTTATATCTTTTTTTTTATTTTTAAATAAAAACATATAACCTCTCCCCCTAATCCCACTTAAACCTACTTAAATTATAATCATGATTTAAAGTAAGTTTTAAATTAATTAAATGGAATTAATACTTAATCATGACTTAGGATATTTTGGTTGACTTTAAGGATACCAAAGGCTCATGTAATAATGCCCCCTTAGGACACTTTAACCCCCTTATAGTCTCTGGTGAATACATGAGTCCCCTATCTCTTCAGTGTACCACTTCAGCACATCCAGTTGTGGATTTTAATATTAATAATTGTAAAATACAATATGTTCAGCCTTATAGGCATACATATACAATTATAACATTTTGGTATCATCAAACTAGGGGTTTCAAACCAGGGGTGTCACATTGTATGCCATATTTCCAATCCTTTCCAACCCCTTATAAGTACCATAGTACTTGGGTGCTAATTTATTGTCCTTGTTTTGTTGCTTGAGGGGCATCGTTTTTGTATGGTTGTGGCCTCAAAATACTCAATCCACAACTTAGAAAATTCCTTCCATTTTGAAGAGAATCTCATGGAAACTTCTCGAAAATTAATATCCATTGTTCCCAATGATTGAAGCCATTGGACCCATAGTACAACATCAAGACCACCCATTTGGATTGCAATAATTGGACTACCCAATAAATACCCCCCTATAGTGAGCTTAATACTATGTCATTTTCATGAACAATTTATGTACCTCCATCTACAATCATTACTTGAAATTTAGACATTGGATATACAAAGCAATTGATTAGCTTAGCTAATTTTCAATTAATGAAGTTAGGAGTAATACAAGAGTCAATCAACAATGTTACCTTTTTCTTTTTTATATATCCTTCTATCATGAGAGTTTGAGGATTGATAAGGTCGACCAATGCATGGAAAGGTATGGTTGGAGTGGTATATTTGAGATCTAACTCTTGATATTGTTCCAGTTCTAGATAAGCTTCCTCTTCACAGTCTTTGTAGAATAATTTCTCCTCATTTCACTTATGCCATTTGTTGTACTTGCTTTCACAATTGAAACATAGTATGTTTTCTCTTTTTTCCTCTAATTGCTTATGCGTCAACATTTTTAGTTGATTATGGTCGAAGAAGGAAATACTTCCATATCTATAGGTATTAGTAGTAGCACTTCGAGTATCCATATTTTTTAGTTTCAACATTCCTTGCCAAACCATAAGCAATCTCCAATGTTCTTCACTCAAAGACTCAACTTCTGAAACTACTTAATGTGCTCTTCAACTGAACCTTTTTGCTTGGGATTTGTCAACTAGACAAAAAGAGTGTTACTATTAACATCCCCATAGTGTGTTATCAACTCTTCCATAAATATAGATCAAGAGATAATAGATTATTTTTACGGTCCCAATGCCATTGGTACCAGAAAAATTGATCAAGTTCTAAATATAAGGATGCAATAGTTACCTTTTGTTATGTTGGAACTTGGTGTAGATTGAAGAATTGATCCATTTAGAATATTTGTTGGGAATTTTCTATTCTTTGAAAGTAAATCAACCAAAAAATTTGATAGATGATTGGTATAATTTGACGGTAGTCAGAGGTCGACAGACAATGGAAGTATGGTCAACTGACCGACTAGAATAGTTGTTTGGTCGAAGGAAAATAATTGGTTGATGGGAAGACAATAGACTGACCAAAATCTCAACAGGTGAATGACCAAGGTTGACCTAGTCAAATTGACTACAATAGAATAAATGAAATAAGTTAGGAAGTTATGGATTGCCATTAATGACCAATTGGTTTTATTGCATCTATAAATAAATGTAATACCTATACAAAAAGTGATATGGTGGAATGTAATGAAGTGTGATTCGTGGCCTTGAAATTCATAGTTATAAACACTTGTTATGAATTTTTTATTAATAAATGAGTAGAAATCTCACGGGTTTGCTAATTTTTCCCAGGAGAGGGGTTTCCAGGGTAAATTCAGTGTATTGTGTTGATGTGTTGTGTTCCATTTCTTTATTTATAAATGTGTTTAACTATATGAATCAATTTAGAAGCCTATTGTAATAGGTATTAGAACAAAAATTTAATATCAAAGGTGTATTTGGGTAGAATGGGGTGCCTTTGTTGTTTGGTATTTGGCTTGGTCCTAGATCTGGTGATAATTTGTTGTACTGGGATTTTTCCAAAAACATTGATAGTTAGAATGGATTACACATCGACGATCTAAATTGAAAAGTTTAATGGGAAAAATGTTCATCTATGGAGGCTTAAAATAGAGGATCTCCTTGTGGATTGATAAAAATGGGTTGCAGTTGACTTAGGAATGACTCTAGATGGTGTGTCAGAGGAAGATAGAAAAACAAATCGAGAGGAAGGAAAGGAGTAAAATCCTACTTTTTTTACACGATTTTGTATTGCTAAATGACTCAAAAGAAGACACTACAAAGAAGCTATGGGAAAATTTGGGGAACTTGTACGAATATAAGTCTTTGGTTAACAAGTTGTTTCTTCAAAATAAGTTATATCTTCTGAGGATGGGTGAAGGTGACTCAATCACAGAGCACTTGAATGTGTTCAACACTGTGATCAGTCAATTTATGTTCTTGTATATTAAAATTACTGAGGAGAAAAATGTATCATCTTTGTGTTCCTTTCCAAATTCATGCAATAAAATGGTCATGGATATTGGAAGCAACAATATTGCATTGAAGATGGACAACGTGGTTTCATCTATTTTGTCAGAGGAGATGAGACAAGATAACATGAAGGTTTGACCCACAATGCCTTAATGCTAAGAGGTAGAAAATTAGAAAGAGGAAAAGGAAAAACCTCCGATAGAAAACTGAAGTCGAGGGGTAGATCTAAGACTAGATACATTGGTATAGAAACGAAAACATGTTGGTAATTTGGTAGATTCATGCATTATAAATGAAACTATAAGTCAATGGAAGTCAATAAAATCAAAGGGTCTAAGGAATTTCAGTTTTCTGATAGTAAGTCTTTACAAGAAGAGAAAGGTGATTAGGATTAGCTTCCACAAGTAAACAGTCAAATCGTGACTCTTAGTTGATCGACTGCAGTGCATCATATCATATGACACCTTACAGAGAATGGTTCTGTAAGTATGAGAATTTTGATGGTTTTTATTTCTTACTGGGAGATTATTCACAGACCAGGATAGTCATATGAGGTAAAGTTCAAATGAAATTGAAATATGGAAGAAGAGGAGCACTTCGAGGAACACTAAATATCCTGGGTTTTGCTCAAAACTCAATATCAGTAAGTAAGATGGGGAATGCAAGTGTGTAGTCTGTATTTGAGAAACATACATGCGATATGGTATGAGTAGTGATGGTATTGATGAGAGGTGTTTGGATTGGAACCTTGTACAAGATGTTAGGAAGAATAGACATCGAGAAATGTGCTAATGTAGTTTGTCATGAATCCAATGGAACATATGCTTGTCTAGTTGAGTCAAGCATGTTGTGGAATTAGGGGATAGAACATATAAGTGAAAAAGGTCTTCTTGCTATGCATAGTAAAGGTATGGTTGAAGTTATTCCTAACTATCCTAAAGAATTCAACTTCTGTGAACATTGTATTTATGTTAAGTATATTTGTGTATGGTTCTCGTCTAATGCTACTAGGGCTAAGGAAATACTGGAGTTAATACATATTGATGTGTTTGGATACGTTTTAGCCCCTTCACTAAGAGTATATCAATATTAAATTTATTTCATAGATTATTTATCCAGAATGACATGGTTGTATTTTTTGAGGAAGAAATATGAGGTTTTTTAGAAGTTTCAATAGTTCAAAGCTCTTGTGGAAAATAAATCTGGAAAAAATATCAAGGTGTGAAGAAATGATAATGGAGGGGAATTCTATGGAAAATATTTTGACCAGTTCTGTAGACATCACAACATAGCTTGACAAATCACAACTCCATACATGCCTCAATAGAACAAAGTTGCTGATAAAATGAATAGAATGTTGATGGAGAAATTGAGGAGCATGCTCAATGGTGTAGGAATAGCACAAGAATTATGGGAAGAGGTAGAAATGATATATGGTGAATACGTCGTCATCGATAGCTCTAGTCAACAAGACTCTATATGAGGCATACACTAGTGAAAGGTCATCTCTTACACATCTCATATTCTTTGTGATTCCTTTTTGCACATCCCAAAGGAGAAAAGAAGAAAGCTCGATGGAAAGTTGGAGAAACTCATACTCATCAAGTACAAGGATGGAGTGAAAGGATATAAGATGTGGAATATAGTAATAAGGAAGGAATTTTATAGTAGAGATGTGATATTCATAAAATTCGGAGGAAATTCTAGGAATGAAGAGGTTAAAAGAGAAAAGGAATTAGAAAAGAAAGATTTTGAAATGAACGATGAAGTTATGTATACAGGTGAGTCAACTGAATCTGATGAAGAGGTGGAACAATAGACTCTAGACGTCAGGAGATCTAGTCAAGTAAGGAAACAAATAGAAATGTATAGACCACCTGAATTTCAATTTAATTTTGTGTTATATATTGTAGAAGATGATCCCAGTTCAGTAAAGGAAGCGATCGACGCGATAGAGGGTAAACTATAGAAAAGGTCCATGGAAGAAGAAATGAAGTCCTTGAAGAAGAATGAAACATGGGATCTAGACGCATTACCAAATGGAAGCAAACCCACCAGCAGTAATTGGGTATTCAGGAAAAAATTTTAATGCAACTAGTCAAGTCGATAAGTACAAGGCTCGACTAGTAGTGAGAGGATATACGCAAGTTGAGGGATTCAACTTTGGTGAATTTTCTCCCTTGTTTCCAAGTTAACTTCCATAAGGGTACTAATGTCTTTAGCTACAACATTTGATCTTGAGATATAACAGATGGATGTAAGGACAACATCTCTTCATGGTGATATTGAAGAAGAAATTTAAATGAAGTAGCCTGAATGTTTTACATTGGAAAGAGAAAATGAGTTGGTCTACACGCTCAAGAAGTCTCTTTATGGTATTAAAGAATCTCCTAGGATGTGGTATCAGAAGTTTTCTATGTACACCCAACAACTAAATTTTGTGAGAATTCAAGTCGATCATTGTGTATATGGAAAGAAATTCGGTGGTCATTTCATGTATATACTTTTTTTTTTCGATGACATGTTGTTGGTTGAAAATAACATGGATCTGGTTAAGGAAGTAAAACTGCAACTATCCTCCAGGTTCGACATGAAGGATCTCGGAGCAACAAATTTCCTTCTTGAAATGGAAATATAAAGAGATCGAGCAGGTAGAAGGATCTAGTTATGTTAGAGTAAATATGTTGAGATGGTTTTGAATTTTTTCAACATGAAGGAGTGTAGATCCATCAAGGTTCTTATTCCTATGGGAGTTAATCTATTTGTTGAATAGTTTCCTAATACATAGGAAGAAATAGATTGCATGTCGCATGTGCCTTAAACTAGTTTTGTAGGTAGTCTAATGTATGCTATGGTATATACTTGACTAGATATTTATAATTCCATTGGAGTATTAAGTAGGTACATGTCAACACCTAGAAAATAGCATTGGAATATATCTAAGAGATTATTCAAGTATCTGCATGGCATGACAAATTATACAATCTGTTATGGAGGAAAACTTGAGGACGACAAGGAAATCAATGTACATGGATTTGTTGATTATAACTAGGTAGGATATATTTTACTGTAGATGATTGACCAACACATATGTGTTAAAGCTATTCAGTGGAGCAATCAGATAGTTGATTAGGAGGAATTTGGTCATTGCATTATCAACCAATGAGGATGAATACATAGAAGCTACTCATGCATCTAAGGAGGTTGTTTGGTTGTAGACATTGTGTTCAGATTCTTGTCAGTTTGGTTAGCATGTTGTTGGGATGGATTGTGATAGTCAAAGTGCAATCTTCATGGGAAAGAACCCAACATATGATTCAAATACAAAGCACATTGATGTGAATCACCATTTTTTGAGAGAAAAGGTGGAGAACCAAATGGTTTTAGTGGAATAGGTAGACACAGTGAAGAATGTTGCAAAATCATTGATCAAGTCAGTGAGTACATAGAATTTTTCTTGGTGTAGGGAAACGATGGGATTCTTATCCATTCTTAAGTGAACCAAAGTTCTAAATCTCCTTTTTATGCAAAGAAGACAAGAAGTGGGAGAATGTTTGGAATGGTTTATTCTCTACATGTAAATTGACTAGAAAAAACAATAGTCGACTGGTATAATCTATTGGATTCGAAGGTTGATAGATGGTCGAAGTCTAATCGACTAGCCGAATGGAATAGTTCTTTAGTTGAAAGCAAACAACTAGTCAACGGGAATTCAACGGAAGGACCAGAAGCTCAACAGAAGATCGACCAAGGTTGGCGTAGTCAAGTAGACTATAGCAGAATAAATGAAAGTGTTTAGGAAGTTATGGATTTCCATTAATGAGAATTTGGTTGTTTTGCATCTACAAATAAGATGTAATGGCTACACAAATAGCAGTATAGTGCAATGTAATGAAGTGTGATTTGTGGTATTGCAAATCACAGTTATAAACACCTATTAAAAGTGTTTGAATACTGGATGAGTACAAATCTCATGGGTTTGCTAGTTTTCCCTAAGAGAGGGTTTTTTAGGGTAATTTATGTGTATTGTGTGCCATTGCCTTATGTGTACAGTATGTTTAGCTATACAAATAAATTTGCAAGCATATAAAAATCGGTATTAGAACCAACAATGTTCATGTTATTAGATCATTTCCATCAAACTTTCTCATATCAATATTTAGAATCAAGTAGTTCCTTGCTCCTAATTTGAACCCATGATGATGTGAGGAATATTCAAATTTCAGGGACTCGAACCTCTTTTTCTCCAAATATTTCTTAATTTTCTCTAGATGTGACTAAAAAAAGTCCCTCTTATTCCACTTAAATCATCTTCTATACATTTCAACTTTCAAGATCACCACTTATATCCTTCGCAAGTTCTTTCCCCATGTTTTCAAGGCTCTTTTGCGTAACCCCTTTGTATTCTTCAAATCCATCTTGCATGTCCCTCTTGAATTTTCGGAATACATCTTGCATATCCCCTTTGAATTTTTGGAATTCAACCTTTTTTACCATATTCATGGTATTTACCATATTATTGATCTCCCCCTTTTCAGCATTGTACTTTTAAGACATATACTCTATTAGTAAGCTTTTTCATGAGATTTCAAATCCTCATGTTCTTCTTGAGTTATGAATGAGCCTTTAGGAGGTTAATGGTTATAGAATTTTTTGATACACATTTTTCACATACAATACCAATGATATTCACTAGAATTATTCTCTATTGACTCTTTATCAAACCTATTTAATCATCCAAAATATATATTCCAACCAAAATATATATGCAAGTTTCAAGTTAACATACCTATAGAAACCATGGTTTGGAGACTATCTTGATGGATGACCTTCTAACTGAGGTAACTCTATAATTTAGACCCTTCTGAGTATAAAATTGCATCCTATAATATTCTGATATGTATTCTCCATAATTACATGGGTCTCACCCAATTCTAATTTTCAAAGAAAACGTTATGGAAACTTACCCAAAACTTGTTATTTTTGTCCTTTTCAGGAGAGAGAACATGTATGAACTACCACATGTCCAATTTTCGAAACCAAATTCTTAAATTAGCTCCACAAATACTATGTTCTGTCTTTTTTCTGATGCAATAAGTCTCACTCAATTTGGATCTTACAATCTTTAGATATAATAGTTTTTCCCATAACACCTATTTGAGACCAGCTTTTGGACTAGTCACAAACCCTAACCTCCATACGATATAACTATGTACCTATAATGAATCAAGACCTAAATATTGTACAACAAATACCACAATTCGTCTCCATTTTACTGCAACAATTCTCACTCAATTTGGATATTTCAAACTTCAGATATAATAGTTTTACCCAAAATACATATTTGGGACTATTTTTGGACTAGTCAAAACCCTAACTTCCATAGGGTATAATTCCAAACATGTAGTGAATTATGACTTGAAATATACACAAAATATAGCTCCTTATGTCTACTATGGCCCCTACAATTTTCACTATATGAATCATCCTCAAAAAAGGCTTATAGTGAAAATGCCAAAATGAATCATTTTGGACACCTCCAAGGTCTAATACCAAATGTTAAGCACCAAGTTCCCCAAAAGAACATAAATTAATAAAGAGAGAGTAATCCATTTTTTTAGTAATGAAGAAAATATATGAATAAAATCCTCTTCAAGGGGGAAACCTCTTAGTACAATGTACCAAATACATAGGCCAAGTTGAGATTATCCTAAAGCTAGATCTCCTAATTGGTATATATATATAGGAAACAAATGGTACAATTACAACTCTAGATGACCCTACAATTAGAATTAAGGACTTATCCAACCAATAAAGATAATACAAATATAAAAATATAAATGTAATGTTGCAAATATATAAGGATTAACAAAATATAAAAATATTTGGATCATCCCAAAAGTCATCCTCAAATTTTCCAAGGATCACTTTTCCTCATCCTAGGTTCCCATATATGAAAGTGGGGGAGCATATTCCTTGTCAACTTACTTTTTATTCCAATCTAAACTACTCAATTCAAATTCACATGTATCTTTTAGAGCCTCTTTCTCTATCTCCTTCTATCCACTTAGAACTAATCTAACCTAATACCGTAAGAACGTGTCCATTACTTTGGGCATTATCATTTCTACTAAAAAAATGAAAGGTCCTAACGCCCTCCCCATTTTTTTTAATTTCCTCCCACAACCCAATTAGTTTTTTTTAATTACCAATGCATTGGTCCCTCTGTGCCCACCATCCAACTTCTTAGATAGTAGAATGCCTAAAACATCCTCAACATTAAGAAGATGATGTCTAACATGGACTACTACTATCACAAATTTTGTACTAATAAAAAAATATTCCTCCTCTATCCAAGTTTTCACTAAACTAGGTACATTTATCATCGGGTTGTTTCTAAGGCCACTAGAAAGAACTATGTAAATATACTATCCAAAATCCACAATGGTCTTTGGCCTAATTTTTTTTTGTTCCATTGACTTCACTAAACTACTATTCAACAAAGGTTCAATATAAATCCCTCTTGAAGAACCATGTATTAATCCTCTATCAAATACAATATCTCCATGTCCTCCACTACAAGGTTGCAAAACACCTTGAACAATGCTCAAGGAAGTTATCATGTTCATAATGTGTTATTGTCTCCTTAATATTGGAATTATCCATGAATCTTAGCCTAAAAATATGACCAAACTATCTAAGTGAGGCATGGGAATTTAATTTTCCTTTCCCATGAACTCTTGTTATTGACATTATACCATGAAATTTCCTAAACCTTCATTGTTGTCTTTGAATTTTATTGTACTTTGTCTACTCCCACAACTATTGGCTTCAACTCCAATGTTAGTGCACTTGGACTTCTTCCAATTTTCCAACTTCATCTTCAAAGGACAGTCAATGGAAAAATTGTTATAGTAACAATAGAAACAATCTTACATACGAACTTAGGAAATTTTGGTTTATTCCTTATTATGATGTTGTCAACATCTGAGCCATATTTTCCTTTGAACGGTCCCATATTAGGTGAGAACATTGTCAAAGTTTGAGACCTATGTGAAAATGATTTAGCTCATACATTAGACTCTTGGGACACCAATGTGTACTCTTATATCATCTATCCCAACCCTATCATCATGGCTTCCATCCTTTTCTTCCTGCAATATTCTTCTACACCATTCATATGATACATAGTTTTTCCTTAGTCTTCAAGAATTAGTTTTTCCTTTTGTTCTTCCAAGTCCGCAACACAAAGCACTTGTTCTTGAGAATTATTCCTCCACCCAAGGTTTTAATGCAAATATAGCACTACTACACTTCAAGGCGAATATCTTTCAAAACAACCCAAAGGAAAGTCTCTTACATGTTTCAAATAACATGTACAATTTTGAAAACAAAAAGAGGATCCATTGATTCTATGTGGAATGATCCATCTCAATTGAGTAATACACCAAGGCATGAATCTACCCATTCTATTCTTGAAGTCACTCTACATTCTTTTGACAAAATCATCCCAAAACCTTTTTCTCTACCCAAGTATGTCAATATATGCTAAAAAGTACCAACACAATTATAAAATCAACTCAGCCCACTCTACTCAATTGATTCAAGTTTTAAAATATGGCTAAGAGCACCTAAGTTAGTTATCATACCATCTTTCCTTCATAAAGTTGTGAAGAGCATGCTTTGATACCACATTTCATTCATAAAGTTGTGAAGAGCATGCTTTGATACCACATTTCATTCATAAAGTGGTGAAGACTATGATTTGACGTCAACTTTCCTTGAAAAAGTAGAGAAGAGTTTGCTCGAATAGAACATGTCATAGTCCTATAGTATGCCTAAATTTTTCTTTGCAAACACGAGGGTTCTCCAACTTTTTTTTAACACCTTTGGTCATGTTCCACTTCCTTGCCATAGTCAAGACGGCTTGGAAAACCTATGCCTACTACAATCAAACCATACCTCTTCACTAAAGGTTTTTCCATAACATCACCTTAATCTATAGTTAGCTAAATCTACAACTAAGCCTATACAACCATGTTCAACAATAGGCACACGTCTAACTATGGAATTAAAGCATCTCATATCTACACTTAGCTAATATTCAATTTCACTCAATACAAATAACAATAGCATACACCAGCATATAAAATAACACAAACCACAACACACACATATATATATATTCATTATTCATGGTGGTTTCCTTAAATTTATTAATATTAGTATGAATAATGTTACATATATACAACAAGGGAGTGCGGTCTTCTACCTACAACTATAATTACGTATGTACAATATATCTAAGGAAATGCTATGTACTACGAACTATCCAACAAATTTTCATAATCCAACCCCTAAAGCATCCATAGGCCTCCCTCCTATAGGTCTCAGCTTTTCCTTAGTTCAATCTGCTAGTACCCAAGTAGTCCACTATGCGAACCTCAGACTTAGTAAAATCATAGATATATTTTTCCACCTTTATTTGAATGACTAATATTTAATGAATTACTTAGAACTTGAGGCATCCTCTTTATATAGTAGTCAATGCCTTATTTGTTTCCTTAAGACAAGGTACCTTTTATTATACTCCTTGTCCAATGTGTACCCAAATGTGCCATCCATCCACCCACAATGTTTATGCATGCTTAAAGGTGACCTACACCCATTAACGACTTATTTTTTATGATGCCTTTACACCCTTTGGTGACTTTTGTTAATATTGCAATGCAACAAAGGATCGTATATCCAACAGTTGTATCCATTGGTTTCACCCACTATATCAATCCAATAGTTTCATACAACATTTATGTCCAACAATTTCCACTCCAAGTAATGGAGAATCCATATCCTTGGGTCAACATGCGAACCATGGAACCCTAGTCTATATATCCAACCAAGTCTCTTTGCCAATGTGGGTGGGGTTGTTAGGAGCCTATGTCAACCCTTCTCTTTACTATGTTAGTATATTGTTGTTGGACACATATGCTTTGTAAGTCATCCCGTAGTATTTGTTGATCCGTAGTTTATATTAGCACATAGTATTGGACGCATATGCTTTGTGAGTCATCTCGCAGTATTAAATGTCCCATGGTTTTGACTCATAGTATTGGGCATAGACTTAGTATATAAGTTTGTGTTGAGGTCATTGAAGGCACCGTGAAGTTAATTGTATTGATCTTGCTTAAAGGTTGTTGCCCCCTCGAAGTGGCCCGTGATCAATATAAAAGTGATTTTGTTCTATTATTTCTGCTATTTTGCATATTCTTATTAATTAATTGTTGCGGGTGCATCACATCTGGTATCAGAGCACTTTCTTAGGCTCGCTGGTTGAAATTTCTGCCAAATTTTTTTCGCATCTGTTGCAGGTTCGGATTTTGGAATAATCCCTATCCACTTAACTATGGGAAGTACTTGGGCATAATCCCTAAAACGCATTGTGAGGAGTACCACAGGAACCCCGAAGTAGCTGGCCCATTGAGAGGACCTGCCAACGAAAAGGGAAACGACCCCTACCTGATTGACTAGTTCCCACCCGTGAGGTAAACCAAGAGTTGTCGTTTGTGGCAAAGCAGTTATCAGTTTTTCCTGAGCCATGGAGTGAGGGGTACGGCCCCAATACGCAAGCCGTCAGACAGCATTGGTGGCCGAGTGAAACCCCTGAACTGTTAGGAAGCCGCACATACCTGGGGTCCATATCTACTTTCAGTTGAACTATTGTCGATCACTGCTGCGCCATTTCATATCCATTTTGCACGCCATTCCATATTCATCGATTTTCAATCCATTCGGCGCTGTTCCAGATCCCTTTCGAGCCGTAGCCGCTCCAGTCTAAAGAAAAAAAAGAGTATAAAATTCAGTTTTTTCTCCATATCTCCCTTATTTTCACTCTGTTTTCCTTGAAATTTTTGGGGAACCCCTATCATTCCATTATGCATCTTTCAATCCTGAGGACCCTATCCCCAATTCCCCTTCCCAAAGCCTGAAATCCCACATTTGTTTATTTTTAGGGTTTGCCATAACTTCCTCAGATTTCATGCAATCACCTTCAAATTTTACCACAGAATTCCTTTCTGAATTCTGCTTCTTTGTCCCTCTCTGCCAAGTTTTCACATTCTATCACCCCGCTTCTGAAATCCCCCTTTTTTTCTTTCTTGTCCTTTCGCCAGTGTCCAAAATCTAGTCAAACCCCAATTACCCATCAGATTGTTTCCCCAATCCAAATTTCCCTTTACTAAATAAGCTTTTGTTTGTGATTTTCTACCCATTCCACAAAAAAAAAAAAACTGGTTATGGTTGTCACCCGTGCAGGAGCAAACACCATGGAGGAAGCACTTGCAGCCATCCAAACCAAACTCCAAGATCTTGATGAAAAATTTCTCAGCCTCCATCTTCAGCATTCAGCCATGAACAATAACCGAGAGCCAGAATCTTTTGCAGCCACCAGGTTCTCTTCTTCCAACAATTTTCGTGGGCCGAAGCTTGATTTTCCTCGCTTCTATGGTACTGATCCGACTGGATGGATATACCAAGCAGAACAATATTTCAGTCTACATAATACTTTTGATGTCCAGAAAGTTCCACTTGCATCCTTTCATTTGGAATAGGAAGCCCTTCAATGGTACTGTTGGTACATCAAAGCTCATCTCGAGCCAAACTGGACATATTTTTGCCAACTCATTTTGCCATGATTTGGTCCTGGTTCTTTTGATGATTTCACAGGAGCACTCACTAAACTTCACCAAATTGGCACAGTGAGAGAGTATCAGACAGAATTTGAGAAATTGGCCAATCACACAGAAGGATTGTCTGATGAATTCTACAGGAGTTGTTTTATCAGTGGTCTCAAGGATGAAATCCACTCAGAGGTCAAAAATTTTTGTCCCAACACAATGATGGAAGTACTAGGGTTGGCTAAGCTGGCTGAGGTCAAGATTGCAGCTCAACAACGCTCCAAACCCACCTTTGTTCCCTTCAGAAATATGGATTCCCAACGACCTCCCATCACGCCTTCTCCTCAACCAACTCCTATCAAGCATTTGTCTCAAATAGAAATGCAGGCACGCTGAGAAAAAGGGCTTTGCTATAATTGTGATGAGAAATTCACTCGGGGACATAGATGTGTTCAACAAAAGCTCTATCTCTTGGATGTGGATTCTCCGCCTGCCCTAGAAATTGGTGAAGAAGCTACAGATACAGTAGATGATCAAGTCGACATTCAACACCCACTTGTTGACACCCCATCTCAGGACAACCCACCCGAGATCTCTCTCCATGCTGTAACCGGCGTCACCACCCCACAAACAATGCAGGTCAGGGGATACTTCAAGAAGCTCCCTCTTACCATACTCATTGATTCGGGTAGCACTCATAACTTCATTGACCCTCGGATTTCCAAACAGGCTGATTGTTTTGTCCATCCTTGCTCCAACTTTGAAGTCATGGTTGCTAATGGGGGCACCTTACCTTGCAAGGGGAAGTGTCACAATGTGCGTATCTTTATGGAAGATTATAACCTACGCTCTGATATGTTTTCCTTATCCTTAGGCAGATGTGATGTGGTTTTGGGCGTTCAATGGCTACGCACACTTGGCCCCATCTTATGGGATTTTGCTGAACTTTGGATTCAGTTTAAAGTCAACGGGGCACAACAAAAATTTATGGGCTTACAACCAGGGTCTCTTTGCATCATCAGTTCACATCGCCTGGAAAAAATCCTTAAGAAGAATTCACATGGTGTCATCGCTCAGCTCAATTCCATTCAGATGCACCCATCAACAGTCTCCACTACTTCCTTCGATAGATATGCAGGTATCTTTGTTGAACCAATGCGCTTGCTTCCTTCACGAGACCTTTCCGGTAAGAATTTAGCCCTATCTACCTGTCAGCAGGAAATCGTGGCTATTTTGCATGCAGTATAGAAGTGGCAGCCATACCTACTAGAGAATTATTTCTGCATCAAGACTGATCTCTCGAGTCTGGAAAATTTTCTGGAACAATGGGTCTCCTCCCCAACACACCTGAAATGGGTTATCCAACTCATGGGTTATCCCTATGTGATCGCTTACAAGAAGGGTAAGGACAATATGGTGGAAGATGCTCGTTTTTGCACAATTGATGAACCAGTTTCTCTTACAGCTCTTTCTCTGCTTGTTCCAAATTGGTTGCAATATGTTCAACATGGCTCTCTCTTCTATGAACTCCATGCTTCTTCATCAACAGGGTACTCTAGGTTCTGCAACATGTATGACCGGGAACAATGTAACTTCTTTTGGCAGGGAATAAAAATGACAATTCAACAGATGGTGGCTGACGATGATACTTTCCCAGTCAACAAGGGTGAAACAACACTCCTTTCGGGATTGCTCAAACCCTTGCCCATCCCTACACAGCTTTGGCCAACTATTTCTATGGATTTCCTAGCAGCGCTCTAGTGGTACAATACCACATCTCAAAGTACACCATATGAAGCAGTCTATGGAAAAACATCGCCAGTTCTTCTTCCATACACCCTTAGCAGCTCCCCAGTTCAGGCAATTGACTCAGTTCTTCGAAACTGCGATCAAATTCTTCTCATTCTGCAGGACAATCTTCACATGGCCAGAATTCGCCTGAAACAACAAGCCGATCAGCACCGTTCTGAGCGCATTTTCCACGCAGCTGACAGGGTTCTTCTTCATCTACAGCCTTCCAAGCCATCCTCCTTGACACTCCAAAGGCATCAGTGGCCTGAAATGCAACCCAAGGATGCTACCGGGAAACCACTCCTTCCGCTTCTGCAACAATTTCTCCAACCAAAGCTTTGAGGACAAAGCTTTTTCTAAGGGAGAGGGGATGTTAGGAGCCTATGTCAACCCTTCTCTTTACTATGTTAGTATATTGTTGTTGGATGCATATGCTTTGTAAGTTGTCCCATAGTATTTGTTGATCCGTAGTTTATATTAGCCCATAGTATTGACCCATAGTATTGGACGCATATGCTTTGTCAGTTGTCCTGTAGTATTATATGTCCCATGGTTTTGACTCATAGTATTGGGCATAGACTTAGTATATAAGTTTGTGTTGAGGTCATTGAAGGCACCGTGAAGTTAATTGTATTGAGCTTGCTCAAAGGAGGTTTCCCCCTCGAAGTGTCCCATGATCAATATAAAAGTGATTTTGTTCTATTATTTCTGTTATTTCACATATTCTTATTAATTAATTATTGCAGGTGCATCACAGGGGTCTCTTGTAATAAATCCAAAATTTTCTTGCCTTAGCCAATATCTCTTTAAATAATATCTTAGCACATCCTACTACTATGACAGGTTACCCAATGTTTGTAGTACACCATGTCTTTGTGCAAGCGCATTCAATGAGTTTATATTACACCATACCATCATGAAAGGGAACCTAAACCAAAATCATATTGCATCTATTCATGCCAATCAATAACCATTGAATTGAATGTATAGTATAGTTTCTTGAAGTTACTCAAGGATAGGGCCTTACAGCCCCCCTTTATTTACATTGGCACCTTTGAAAGCTTTAGAAAAATTATTTTCTTTTGGTTAGAAACTTTGATTATAACATGAAGATACTTTTGGAAATTATCTTATGGTTTGCTAATAACATAACAAAATATGCATAAATCAATAGTAATAAAAGATGTGGGTATTCTTTGCCCCATCTTTCAAAGATCATTCTAATCATATTGAAAGGAGGAGACATCCTTATATCATCCTTATTGTTTTGACTTGTGTGCTTTTATATTTATCACTTATAAGTACCATCAACTTTGTAATAACCTTTTTATAGAAAATGAAAATAACTTTTCTCCATTAAGTAAAATCAAATATCATTAACTTTGTAAAACCCTTTTATAGTAAATTAAAATGGCTTTTTTCTACTAAATAAAATCCCTTTATCTTTATAAGCAAGGATAATTTTAGGGGCGAAATTTAGCCCATGGGCTATTTTTCATGCTTTTTTCCAAAAACAGATTTGCCAATTTGCATTTTTTGAATCCCCATTTGGCCCAATTTTGATGGGGTAAACTTTTTTCACTCTAAAAATCGCCAAATTATGAATAAAACTATATAAAATCCTCAGAAATTGAAATAATTTTAAAAAATATCGCTATAGTTGACACTTTAGGAATTCGTAAGATTTTCCAAGGTTTATACACTTTTAAATAAGTATGGGTCCTTAAAATTATCCATATTTATAAATGAAGGAAATTCAAATAACTATTAAAATATGAGTTACCAATTTATTTTAAAAATTAAATATATATTTTATTATTTATTTTTATGTTGTAAAACATCGACATTCTCTTACTCCCACTTCACATACATATTGTTCATAAATAAAGAAAGGGTTAGCTGGTAGTTGGTGTTTACATAAGGGACCTCGAGAAAATGCAAGGATATGTGGGACTAGGATCCCATCTACTTCATGTTTTTTTCCATGCTTGTGCATGTGGAATTGGGCCTCATCAAATAGAGTTGATTCGAGCTTCTAAGTGAATCTAGCCATAAACATCGCAATCCCAAAAGCTTTCATAACTATCTTGAACTTTCACAAGTAGAGATAGAACAGAATATATCCCATCTCCTTTTTCACTACTTTCTCGATATATCAACCATACATGTATATACACTGCCAAATTTACCAAAAAGCAATGGTGACGAGTGAGAATATTTAGCTTCTGACCGCAAAACTATCCCTACATGTCTCATATGTGAACGAAATGAAAAGTTGCAATGTGTGATGCCCAAACACGCATACCCCTAAGGAAAGTGGCGCAACAATTTAACATACATTCCACTTAAGAACCGACAAACCCACAAAGCAGCTTTGAGAATGTGCCATAAATATCACAATGGGCAGTCTGCTTCAAAGGATTCATTCTGAGTTTATGGCCATAAAATCCTGGTCCACTCCCACAACAGGAACACACAAAGACATAACAAAGCTAAGGCTGCTCCGTCCACCATAACAATGGTCATGGACCACAGACGACAATTTTGGGATCCAATGAATATTATCGCGCCTGCCGTTGCTGCTTTTTGCTAGAATTTAAACGCATACGGATGGCTGCCATACCTATCATGTGTCACTGCATTTTATATTACTTGGACATTTTAGCTATCATATCTGGGAACAAAGGTACTGGAGCTTTCATCATCAGTCTGAACGTGCTTAACGGGTTGGCGGTATGGCAACGCATGGCTGTTCTGGTGGTGAAATTATATTCGAATGTGGCGTTGTATGGATTGAAATTGATCAGTCAATGTTTCTTTATTTGAAAGAGATGGAAACGTCAGACACTGACAACAATATCAATCCAAAAGTGCGCAAAATCTCAATCCAGACTGCTCGAAATCTCGATCCAAACTACTCGATGAGTCAACTTTGGCAGATTGTCGTTAGTTCTGTTGGGTCAACTTTGGTAGTTCAGTCAACTTTTTGCTAATCAAGTAGTTTGACTGATAAGGCTCCAAGGGTAGGTGATATTTGGGATAGAGGCTCTCCTCTGGGATAAAGAGTCTAGGGACGTTTCGGCCCCTACCGAGTTACAAGTTTCTCAAGTTTTTGGTATATTTGGCTTGCAAGCAGTTAGATATATCTTTGGAAAATTGTTGTTACCATGGTTAAAAAAAATCAAGTCTTTTACCTTCAACCAAATAATTTATTCTATTCAGTTTGCTGATCAAACTTCTTCACCTGTAACTTGCTAAAAGCTACGGGCCTTTAGAAAATTATAAATAGAGAAGCTTATATAATAATAGAGCAGGCTTACTAATTGTTAAAGCCTAGGTTTACTAATTGATAAGGCCTTTCCAAGATTAACCTCCATTTAAACTACTTTAGGTGGAGTTGTTAATACTTATATCATATACCCTAGTATGCTTATTCAAGGTAGCCAGCAGTAGTTTGCAGTCTTATATGCATGCAGCAGTGCGGCGCTTTATTCATGAAATAGGAATGAATCATGCTCCGGCTCCCTTATTGTTTTCACGAAGGAGTATTTTAGAGGAAGCGTACAAGTAAGGACGCAACTTCAGAGTTTCTAGGTCAGAGGGTAAGGTTTAGGTACAGAAATTTTGCTAATCAATCTGTATGCAAAGAATATAATATTCCCATAGTGAAAAAAATATAATATGGCCATATTGATAGCTGTTTAGTAAAGAGGGAAAGAAAGAAAGAAATGACTAAATTTTGTTGAGTTTTTTGGCACAAAGAAAAACTGTTACAGTTGGTATTGGTAGTGAGGAAGCTCAAGGGAATAACTTTTATTACATCGTTAGTTATTAGGTATAAAGAGGAGTTATATTTGCTAGTGAAGCAAATATTTTGTTACTAGTTATTGAGTTATTGAGTATAAAGAGGAGGTAGAGGTTGTGAAAGGAATCAATTTTGTTGATGGTTTTTGAGTATCAAGAAGTGTAACATTTCTTTGGAATGAAAGAAGTTTTGATAATTTAAAAATTATTAAACTTGTTAAAGTAAGAACTGTGGCAATTTTGTATATAATCTTTTTTTCATATTAAATAAATTTATTTAAGATAATTAAAGTTTTTTTTATATTGAGTAAAATTATTTAAAATAGTTAAAGGGAAAAATATAATTGTAAACTCAAATACCAATACTAATACCAATTTATAAACTATAATACCAATTTTTATTATATTTTAATAATATTTTATAATTTAAAAAATTTAAAAAGCATAATTAATCATTTAAATTTTCATATTTTCCATTCCAAAACATGTTCTTGGTTTTTTCAATACAACAACCATCATTAATTTTGTTAACTAAGTTTTAATGTAAGTTTCATATTTTGTAAACAATAACACTAAGTTTTTTATCTATTAATTTTTTAAAATTTTAAAATTTTACATTTCATATTTTGTATATTAAAATATATATTTTTTAATAATTTTCTTTTTTTTTTATTTTACATTTTATATTTTGCATATCAAAATATACTCACTTTTTTTCCAATATTTCAATATTGAAAAATCAATTTAGAAAAACATATTTTAATAATTAAAATATGAAAAATAAAATATTTAAAATTTACATTAATTAAATATGTTTAATATACAAACTTTGGAGTTATATTGATCTTCCATTCTTGTAAGTATATACACAAAAGGGCACTAAATCTAATTGTTTATTTATGATATTTAGATTTCATAAAGTATGAATTTACATTTAGCATCCAAATTTGAATATTTTGTATTTTAAAACTTAAAAAATATAAGAAATTTATGATATTGTGTGAAGAGTGGTAAAACTTATAAATGAAAAGAATTTAGAAATTATACGAAAGAGATATTTATAATGAATTCACTAAATATAAAAAAAATATATAAAATATATAGAACATGACACATTGTATATTAAAATATAAAAACTTTAATTATAAGCTTTAAATAAAAATTTACAATTTTACATTGATTTTGAATAAATTGTTGTTGAATAAAAATTATAGTGAATATAACAACTAAAGGAAAATGGAAAATTATGTTATAATAAATGTTGTAAATATAACAACATAAAAAACATGAACATAAAAAACATGAAGCATACTTAAGTTTATAAAAAATAATTTGCATATGTTTGAATCATTGTATATGTGTGTTTTAAAATAACCAAATAGTTCAAAATTCATTGATAGAAGGTCTAACTACAAAGTTTATAAAAAATAATTTGCATATGTTTGAATCATTGTATATGTGTGTTTTAAAATAACCAAATAGTTCAAAATTCATTGATAGAAGGTCTAACTACATAATTTTGAGTTATGATGAATAATTGATGTTAATATAGCACGATAAGAAACATGAAGCATACTTAAGTTTATTAAAAATAATTTCCAAATATTTGAACCATTGTATATGTGTATTTTAAAAAAATTACATAATTCAAAATTCATTGATAGAAGGTGAAACTACATAATTATGGGTTATGATGAATAATTGAAGGAATTTTGAATAAAATATTTTGAAAATATAAAAATTATAAAAAAATAAAATATATTTATATTTAATGAAGAAAGTATATTTGTGAAAGTAGAAATTTTCATAATATACAAGATTGTTTTAAGTTTATGGATTTAAAAAATAATTACAATAATGTTTGCTTTCTCGTTACAAGCTTGTTTTTTCCACATACATCCCTCATACCAATCATAGAGTCAGGTCTATAGCGTCTCGTGAAACTCTGTCTGGAGCAGGAATCATCACTCCGCTGCTACAATTGCTGGTAGATATAAAATGAAAAGAAAATATCATGATAAGATTGTAACTCATGGTACTATTCATGATTCAAAAATAGCAAATGGCCTAAAATGACGAAAATTGGGTACACGGATCAAGTAGCAACATGTGACTAAAAAATATATTCATTGATGGTGATACTCTCGTGTTGTGGAGTGATGAACCTAAGCCGAATAGATAATAAACAAACATTTACATACAACCATTGTATTATAATGAATTTATTTTAATAGAAATAGACTTAGAATTTGGTAGAATTATTTAAAGATAAAAATATTAAGAAGTGTAAATTTGGATATAAAAAACTAAGTATAAATATGTTAGAATTATTTATCTATATATATATAAGTGTTTATTTTAATAAAAATTATAAGTTATAGTGTAATTTAGATGGATAGTGCGCTATATGGGTGGATATGAGAAAGAGTTTATATAAACCAATCACTTTGGTTTGTGTAATATGGAATAAAGTATTCCCTCTCTTAAAAATAGTGTATGGAATAAAGTAGTGTTTAAAGCATGGTGCACATGGGTTGATGATTAATTTAGATAATTAAGTAGGTATTTGAAAATGACATAAAGAGGTAATTTATTATTAATATTTTTTAATAATTTATCAAATTAATTTTTTCAATATAGATTATTATTAGATATTAATACACCTCATTATAACTTTAAATATGCATACATGATAGAAGGTGAATAGAACACAATAGATGTAATATGTAAAGGAGTTGGATTACAAACAAAAAATGAGATAATGTTACTATAGAGATATATGTTACTACTCCTTTTGTGGTAATTAATGAGTTATATAAATTAAAATGAATTCATATTATAGTTAAGTAAGTAATAGCATTGAATTGTATATTTATTATTTAATAAATTTAGAATAAGATCCAGGAATGTTTCATGGAAAACATTATCAAGTTTAATAATTGTTACATGATAAATATTGGCCATTCTTCTATTACTAAAAATATGCATGTGTGTCAATCATTAATGATAATTGTTGAAATTAAATTAGTGTATTAAATATTAAGTAAATCACTCACCAAAAAATGACATTGTGATATTTTAATTTGATGAAACTTGGTAGATTCTATCTTATTCCATTATTAACCTTATTTTACATCAACTTGTTTAACTTGTTCTATCAACTGTACAATTGTTAGTTTAGTTAGTCCATCAATTGATGGATTTACAATTGTAAATCTAGAGTGTACAATTGATTAACAATTGTAATACAATTGTAAATACAATTGTATTGTAATACAATTGTACTCTAATACAATTGTAAATTTACAATTGTAGTACAATAAATCTCATTGAATTGATTATTTCATTTACTAATTTCACATTAACATCTTAATTTTCATCTACTAAATAGTGTAGTGTAATTTCCATGCATTGGCTCTTATTTGAGAATATTAGTGCATGCTAGTGTAACTACTATTAATATATAAGAAATTTGTCTGTTTTCACAATTTCCATGTGGTGTTAAATTGTGTTCCTTAAGATTGGGTTTGATATTCAAATATCATAGTGGATTTTATCTATAAAAAAACATATTCAAAGCATATTCAAAGCAATGAGCACTCTAAAACAACTCAAATTCAAATATATATATATATATATATAAGTTAGAATTTGTTGTAAATGTTTATTTTTTCCATGATAATGAACATACAATTTCAAGCTTAAAATGATAGATCATGATGTGTTATTTCCATGGAATGGATGATGAAACAAAATGTGAGAATATATTTAAATTTTAGATAAATATTAAAACAAATTAAACAATAAATTTAAGATAAAACCAAATGTATGTGATTGAACATAAATGAAAGAATCATATGACCATTTTCTATAAAACTAATTCATTAGCCGATTAATTTAACTAACTATTACTCACCCAAACATGACTCATCACTTTATACTTGGTGGACCGGCGAGATACATAACTCTAAAAAAAACTATTTCAATTAAAGTTTGAGAAGAATTATTGAAATACATCGAAAGATTAAATTTTAAGAATTATTGAAATACATCGAAGGATTAAAGGAATAAATCTTGAGAAGAATTATTGAAATACATCGAAGGAACAATGAGTTTGAGGAAATGTAGTGAAACTATATTGGTTAGACTCTTATGTTCATACTAGGCTGGATGCATAAATGATAGAGTTCAACATGTTTGACTTATCTTATTTTATTTAAAGGATGAATTATAATTAATTAGAGACAAAAATAAGTATAATGTTAGGTTATTTTTAACAAAAGTACAATGCAAAAAGGAGATATTTATGACATATAAAGTAGAATTTGGATTAACATAATTTTCACAAAAAATTTACATATGGAAAAGAAGCAAACTATGATATGATATTCAAGATACAAGTTGATAAAAAAATTGCAATTATTTATTAAAAAAAACAAATATTAAGATACATTTGGATTAGTAGATGCAACTTGAAGAAGAAGATAGAATATCCTCACTTTTCATGATAGAATCTTTACAATGTTTACTTAAATTATAGATTTGTAATACTCCATATACCATATTGTAATTATTACATATGTGAAAATTTTAAAAATTTAAAAATTTATATTTATATATGACAATTAACTCTTCTCAAATCATTATCTAAATTGTTTTAATAATTTGTATTTATAATGTTTATCTTAGAATTATTACTTAAAAATAAGTTGTAGATGTAAATTGTCATTGCATTTCATCATGTACTTCCCATCTTTGAATTCCACTTCCATGATCTTTTTTTATATTTAATATGTAGAGAACAAAATAATATTAATTCTAATAATTTATAATAATAAAAAGTTATGTCATTTTCATGCATTGGAACATGAAAAAATTTAAGTATAAAAACAAAAAGTACATAATAAAACAAAGTAAAAAATCAAAACAAGTATGTATTCATAGAAAATGATAAAAATGGTAGAATATACACTTGAAGCAGTAGGAGCATGATGAATGAATATATATATATGTGTGTGTGTGTGTGTGTGTGGTTAGTTGAATGCATATATATATATATGGTTAGTTTAATAGAGAAATTACATATTTAATGAGTAAGAATATGTGTAAAGGAGTCATTATAGTGGATATTTGTGTATGATTTGGATATATGTATGTGCATGGATTAGAGGGAGAAGGTTGTTCTAGTGTAAAAAGAGTTATTGAAATCATAACATTCAATATCATAAAAAAGGATATTCAAATACACACTTCCACAAAGATCATCTTACCATTTTTCTATCATTTGAGATATTCAAGTGACATGGTAATTGTGGATTAAAAGAGGAAGAAAAAAAATTAATTAAATTTTTAATATTTAATTTATTATAATTTTGGTGTTTTATGCATGACTTCTATTATACATGTATTTAATATCATTACATAAACATTTAATTTCATATATATCTTATTTAAAGTTATAAAAAAAAACACATTTATAATGTGTATATAATAAATTTTAAAAAATATAATAAATTTAAACCAAAAGCAAACAAAAAATAAATAAAAAATGACATGATTTACATATGGAAATTGTGATAAGAAGAAAACAGAGGATTGGAATGAAAAATAAAATATATAAAGCCAGCTAACATATGTAACAATGTGAAAGAAAAGTGATGTGGTACATGTAAAATAGAAGAAAAACAATTATATTTAGAAGATGAAGAATTATACTAGAGGAGGAACAATTATATCTGGAAGATGAAGAATTATATCAGTGGAAGATGAAGAATTATATCAGAGGAGAAGAGAAGCACTGAGTAAACAACAAAAAAATGTGAATAGTCATTGTAATAAACTAATTATAGCTATTAAGAAATTTGTCAAATTTAAAAGGAATGTGAATAAAAGTGATGTGGTACATGTAAAATAGAAGAAGAACAATTATATCTAGAAGATGAAGAATTATAATATAGAAGGAACAATTATATCTAAAAGATGAAGAATTATACCAGTAGTCATTGTAATAAACTAGCTATGAGTATTAAGAAATTGGTCAAATTTAAAGGGAATGTGAATAGTTATGGGAATAAATTGTGACAATAAATATTAGGAAGTTAGTCAATTTTAGAGGCAGTAGTTTTTACGAAAGATATGAATAGTTATGGGAATAAATTGTGACAATAGATATTAGGAAGTTAGTCAATTTTAGAGGCAGTAGTTTTTACAAAAGATATGAATAGTTATGGGAATAAATTGTGACAATAGATATTAACAAGTTAGTCAATTTTAGACATAAAAATTTAGGTTTCAAAACCTAAATCTTTGATATGAATAGTTTTTACGAAAGATAAGAAATAGACATAAGAATTTAGGTTTCAAAACCTAAATCTTTGATAAATCTTATTTTATAAAAGCATTTTTTAAATAATATATGTGGAAAAACAAAATAATAAAGAGATTCACATGATAACCCATTAACCATTACACTTTAAAAAAATCTGAAATGGTACCCAACGTGGATGAGCCTTGCAATTATTAGCAAACAAAGACAAAATAATGACAAGTCTGCTCGATCAACCAGAGTAGTGGTCATGGACCACATACAGCAATTTTAGGATTGAATGAACGATATCGCTGCTGCTATTGCTGGTATTTTTCTGAAATTTAAATGGACGTGCATGGGAACCATACATATTATTGGACAGTTTAGCCACAATCTATGGAGAAAAAAGAAAAGGTGGTTTGGCGCTTTCAATCACCACTCTGTACGTGCATAAAGAGTTGGCGGTTTGGCAGGGCATGGCTGATTTGGTAGGCGGTTTGGCAGGGCATGGCTGATTTGGTAGTGAAGCTATATGGCGTGAAATCAATGAATGTTTCTATTTGAAAGAAACGGGAATACCAATGGCGACAGCTCAGAATCTGAATCCAAAAGTTCACCGTCCATCGTACCAATTATTTCAGTGAAAGAATTCTAGGTCATAAATGCGATAACTATGTGTAGCAATACACAAAATTAAGCAAATATGCCTTGGATTCCTATAGAATGGCATCTTGAGAGGGTATTGGTATTTTTCTTTTTTGGAGGTATTGGGCATACCCAGGACACGAGAGAAAAAGCGTGTTCTCAGTTTGGAGGCTTTTATTTACATATATGCATTTTAAGGAAGATGAAAGTCTAATTCTAACGCTATGACAATGAAAGAAAACTTCAGTGGATAACTTTCTCGTTCATGAACATGAACATGCCTTCTCCAGTGCACTTTCATTTTTTTCTAAGCTGCTTGAACTGAAAAAGGAAAGGTGGTGCATAACTTTGAGGGAAGGGGGAAGTTTTGTTGTTAATAAATGAATTGTAACCTATGTGCTGTGAATTAAATTCGGTTTGAAGATGTTTTGGTGTAGTGTTAATTTGAAATAATTAAATTTTATATTAAGTTAAATAACTGATGTTACATGAGTGAGTGGAAAATTTTAGAGAATATAGTTTATTTTGGTTTTGGTTTTGTTATTATAAAGATGGATAATTTTTTTATTTTCATTCATATATATATATATACATACTTAATTATTATTAACTTTAAGATACTATAAGGAGGTCATTAACTCTAATTTGGAAAATCTCTCGATAGTAACTAGTTCAAAGAAGAAAATGAACATAGGTCTATTCCCAAAACTCTGTGGGAGGAAATGGTTTGCCATCTTTGTGAGTCTATGAGGGTTGAGGATGAAAATCACTTTCTCAGAGTGTCGTGCTTACACCCACATTAGATATGAGTTTCATAGTATTTGCTACAATACAAACCTTTCTAACCTCCTAACTTGCCAAAACTATAGTGATCTTGGAAAGCGTCTTTCTAAGATTTTTGAGCATAGGAACAAAATTTTAAAGCAAACTAAGTAATAACTTTATTATGGTCTCGACGTTAATCATCATCATCATCATTAACTATAGAAAGTGGATTAATTATGTAAGAATTATTACCTAAAAATATATATATATACTCTATTACTATTAACTATTAAAAGTGGATTAGTGATGTGAGAATTATTAACTAAAAATATATATATATATACTCTATTACTATTAACTATTGAAAGTGGATTTTCCCGTGCCAATGCTTGCCAATTATGTAGATACACCCTAGTAAAAAAAACTATTAAAAGTGGATTAATTATGTAAGATAAAAAAATAACTATTGAAAGTGGATTAGTTATGTAAGATAAAACATGATGTGCTACGAGAAATGTATGAAATTGTAATATTTTTCTATGAAAATGTGATTTTGTAATTCCATGGAAAGTAGGTTTTACCTTATATTATTCTTCTATAATGTTTATTTTTTTAATATATTAAGTATGTTTTTTAATATATGAAATATTTGTGTTCTTATATGCCATATTTGTTTATTATATTGTTAAGATTGTATATTGATGGATTATTTAACTTAGTACCATCGTATAAACATTGAAGTTGTAGTTTTTATGTAGTGCTGAAAAGTTGATGTCTTGAGTGTTGTTTGAGATTAATGCACACTAATAGATCTAATATTATCAATGTATATAAGAATCACACTCTATTATATTGGTAGTATGATTGGGTTATTCTATATCAAAATATCTATGTCGTATTAATGTTATTTAAATAAAATTGTGTGTGATTACCAAAATATACTGTAAATTAATATTCATTTTCTATATGAATTTTAACATGCTTTTGTTATATTTATAAATATTTAAGTTGTATTTTTTATATGACGTTGTGAAAAGTTGGTATCTTAAATGTTATTTGAGAATAGTGTATATTAGTAAACTTAATATTATGGATGTATACAGGAAGAACATTTTATTATATTAGTTAAATGAATGGATTATTATGTATCAAAATATCTATGTTGTATTATTATTTATAAAATTAAGTGTGATTATCAAAACATATTATATGAGTTAATATTCATTATCTATATGAAATATGTTTTAATTATAGTCATAACATTCAATTGAAACTCAACTCTAAATGCAACATGTTTTACTTATATTCATAGCATTCTAGAGAAACTCAACTTTAAATGTATATGTGTAAAAATAATAAATTAAAAGGTATTTTAAATGTTTATTTAAGTTAATTATTTCATTCTTACAATGGTAATGAACATGATATTTTAGATATAAATGGTAAATAATGAAGTATTTCATTAATATAATGGGATTGAATTTTGACAAATAATTGAAAGTTTATTTTTATTTTAAATGAATTATTATACCAATAATACATTCAATAAACTTAGAATACACAATTGCAAAATTAAAAACTATGAAATGAATCATAGCATGTAAATCAACAAATATAAAATATAAACCTATAATACACAATTGCAAAATTAAAAACTCTCAAATGAACCATAACATATAAATCAACAAATATAAAATAGGGAATCTTATAAATATTTTTTGTAATGATAATTATTAAGAAGTTTAATTTACCTAACTTTTAGGTAACCTAACATAAAAAAATTCATTTGGTACCATTTTGAGATACATGATATATCTCATGACATAACATAAACTAATTCATGGCAAAGTTACTAAAATGTCATTGAAATGAATGAAAGCAACAATATATTGGAGTTTAGAGTACAATAAAAGTATTAAAATTATAATCATTGGATACTTATACTTTGACCAATTAATATGAATAAATGACAATGTTAATACCAATTATGAAATGTTTTTAGGTTTAATTAAGGATATACCAAATAAGTATAAATGTTATGTCATTTTCAAGAGAAATAAGACATAAGAGTAAACTTATTATGAAATGTGAAATAATACATGTATTAGAATATTTTTCACAAACTTAGAGATAGGAAAAATCAACAACAATATTTTATGATAACCAACATAGAAATGAATTGAGAAAAAAATGCAATAATCCATTCAAGAAGAAAGAACAAAGGCACATTTGTAGTACTTAATGCCACAAAAAAAAGTTATATTTAAAAGGAAATTTATAAAACTCAAAATCAACTAGTGGACAAATTTAGATTGAAGAAAATGTGTTGGCCTTAGTAAAATCCTCTAAATTTTTCTTATAGAAGATACAACTTTCACAAAGTTCATTTCCTTTTTATATCTTTACTGCTATGTGCACCATATCAATTTTATAGAATATATTTAAATATTGAATATTTAAATGTTCATATCAAACTTACAAAACAATAGATGTAAACATTAAATATTGAATATTTAAATGAACCCACATATTCGATGTTATATTTTACTCTTGTCCAAAAATAAAGATATTATATGACTTTCTCTATTAAAATTTTATCTCTTAAACTCCATCTTCTCAATATTCTTAGAAAATAACTTGTAAACTATTACAACATTGTACTTCATCAAAGAACTTTCTATATTTAAATTTTACCTTTGTGTTTATAACTTATAAACAATAAAATCTCCTAAATGATACAACATATATGTTATATCCCTCTCATATAGGTAATTAAGAAAAGTTTAATAATAAACACCAAAAACGCTTGATAAAACAAAGTAATAAGTAAAAAATAATGTGTACAAGTTTTATAAACAATTAAAATGCATTAAAGCATGTATTCTTAGGTGACATGGGCATAAATTGCCTCCTTAAGGGCATTGATGAAGCATTACTAAAAAAACAAATAAGAGAATCCCTTTGGATGGATTGACAATTGATCAAAGGTTGTAACATAACTTGTAGCTATGTCATTCTAGCATAATTTGGTCAACCTACCTAGGTAGTGAGTTTCACGGTCAAAATGATCATGAAGGATCATTAAAAATTGGATCCAAGGTACATAATGACAATAAAATTATGGTACCATAGCCACCATTTCCAATGTTCTTGAGTCTAGATATAGGACCCCAATTTTCAACTTTTGAATGTTATATTTAATGCCATGGAGAGAGAAAAATGATGTTCCATTTGGGTCACCCAACCCAAGGGGTTGGAACCATGAAATTTTCCCATGTCAATCTTTTGGAAGTTGTACCATGAAATCTTATCCTTGAAGGAGTGAGGTTGGGTTTCTAGGAAGAGAATGTGAGATCCCTATTATAATATTGAAATAAGGAAGAAGTGTTCATGTGCCTCTTATGGCTGGACAATCTTTCACTTGAGCATAGCTCCAATACAATAAATTCTTAACAAAACCATTCATATCTTTATAGATCTTTAAAAAGGATTCCAAGATCCAAAACCCTAACTACTTGACATGGTCAAATAAGTAATAAGTTCCAACTTCCTAGTGAACCTTAATTAATAGAGAGACCATTTTTACATTGGTTGTTGACAGCTAAATACTTGACCTTATTCAAAAGAGATGGTCATATACATTACTTGACTAACTCCTAAAGTAAGGAGGTTAGGGTAAGACCCTAACACTAAAAAACATTATATTTATAGAAAATAACTTGTAGTAGTGAATAGGATGAATCAAACCCCAAAAGAAGTTGAGTATGTAGATCTAGTAAGTACAAACCCCAAAAAAATAATTAAATAGGCCATCATCATCAATGCAAGGAATAGAATAACCTAGAGAGTGGATATTTCATGTGGAAGATTAAGAAGCTATGCACTGTATTGGTGGGCCGAGTTAAAGATGGATAACAAATGGAGAAGCAAATTCAAGATAAAGCATTTAGAGAATATGGTCAACAAGTTACAAGGAAAGTTTGTAACATGCTATTATACATTTCAAATGAAGAGAAGATTACAAAAGATAGGAAAGCATAATAGATGTGTAAATAATATTTTGCATAATTTTTTAATGTGGATATGAGATTTGGTCTGGTAAGAGAGTGAATAAGATTTCATGAAATTTGTGGATGAGATTAAATTGTCCATTAAGAAGAATGTTTAGTGTGTGAAGAAGATATATACCATAGATAAGGATATTCAATTAAACATGGAAGATAACAATTTGTTGATAAAGAGAAAGGAACAAGTAGGAAGAGAAAGGAATGAAGAATCATACACGAGAAAATATGTAGAAAGCATGTTCCTAAAGTTAAGAAGATGTTAAGGTGAAGATGTTTTGTAGTAATGTAGCAAATAAGATGAAGGAACACATGATTCGTTCATGATGGAGAAGTAGTTTCAAGAAGAATGTCTGATGAATATAGGAAGAATGAAGAAAAATAACAAGTGGATATGTTGAATGACTCTAGAGATGACAACAACAATGTGGATAATAGAGAATTCACAACCAAAAGAGAGAATTATTTCATTCTTGAGGAAAAGGAATTGGTAATGTTGAGTGAAAAAAGAAGATGGGAATTGAGTGGGAGTTTCATTAGACATTGATGATGGTGCATTATTGGGAGGAGGGAATGGTAGAAAGCATCATTGAGCCAGAATGGTTTGATGTGCTAATAAGCACCATTAAGCTAGAGTAGTTTTGTGAAACAACAACCTTTGGGTTTGAGTTGTAGTAGGTTGTAGATATGTTGAAGATGATGGGCATTGAGTGGGAGTTTCATTAGACATTTATGATGGTGCATTATTGGGAGGAGGGGATGGTAAAAAGCATCGTTGATTCAGAACAGTTTGATGTGGTAATAAGAACCATTAAGTTAGAAGAGTTTCATGAAACAATAACCTTTGGGTTTGAGTTGTAGTAGGTTGTAGATATGTTGATAATAGTGAAGAAGAAGATGAAATATTTGAAGGTGGGAATGTGGTGGTGATCCTGAAGAAAGAAAAGGAAAACAATGAAGAGAATCCGAGGAAAGACCAGTGGAATAAGAATATAGAAGATGAGAAAGAAGAAAAGGAAGGAGAATAAAATACATTTATAATTTTTTTTATACATCGACATTCTTTTAAGAAATTTGATCGAAATTTTCCAAGTATGGGAATGTCATGTAGAGTATCCCTCATCTAGACAATGATCATGTACAAATTATCATTATCGTATTTAATTAAGTATTTTTTCATTTAAATCCTTTGTCATGAGTCCTCTAACCAATGGTCATCAACAAATTTTCATTATTGTATTTAATTAAGTATTTATGTATTTAAATCCTTTAACATGATTCCTCACCATAATAGGTGGTATAGTACATCCTTATACAACATGTATGCGCTTCATAACTCACCTATCATGTAGAATTTCTCCGTAGTATGCATTCCTCCGAAATCGTTAAAAAGTGTGAAAATCAATGAAAATGTTTTTTAGAGGTCTATGACTTTTAGTTCAAGATATAAGTTATGAGGAAAGTAAAAGTGTAGAGTGATAAGAACATATTAAGCACTAGATTAATGTGCTTTCATAAGTAGTCATGGATGATTATGTAAACTATGATGTGCATGTTTGAAAGCAAATCTGTAGGCAATGTTGTAAGAGTGTTATTATTGGTAGAGTATGAAAAACGAGATAAGAAAGATTGATTTTGAATGTAAAGGAACATAGGCATCCATTTTAAGTGTTTCAATATGTAGGTATTGTTGTAAGAGTGTTATTATTGGTTGAGAATGAAAAAAGAAGTAAAAAAAAATAAATAGAAAAATGAAAAATTTAGAATAAATTGTATAAATTTGACTAAAGTATAAGATTTTATAGGATGACAACTCTTTTTTTCCCTAAAAAAATATCACAGTCCAAAATTTTATTAGAATTTTGAACCATATTGTTCAAATGGCACATGTGCCTTACATATAAAATTCAACAGAATTAGATTCTACTACCAAAACCTTATAAATTACAGCCAAAACCAAAATATTTTGCTTGATATTCTAACTTTCAGCCTGCAACACTATACATCTTCTCTAAGAAATCACTACAGACTAGCATCCATGGAAATATGAGACAAGAGGTTTGACCCATGGATAGTAACAGGTACCCATGTTCAATAATTTTATACAAAAAAATGTTCCTAGATCAATTTCCTTAATGTTATCTTTATCAATATCCCACATTGTCCATCTTCCTTCATCAAATTGTAAACCTGCTTTTGAGACAAGATCATCCTAATCATTACATTCCCTATAAATGTGTTGGAGAGAGACCTGATCAAGGAAAACTAGAAATCTACAGACCTCTTCATATAATTTCTTCAAGATTGTAGACAACTAGAAATCTGCAGACCATCCATGTTGATTTATAATACCAATTATAGTGATTATACATGAATATTCTTATAGTTAAGCATATAAAAAAATTAAAAATGGAACAAAACACAATCACACATATTACATACAAATTACCTTGGAAACCCCTCTACTGAGGAAAACCAGCAAACCAATGAGATTTACCACTCATCTATTTAACAACATTCTTAACCAATGTTTACAAAATCAATTTGAAATATCACTATAGTTCAAGCATTAATTCACTACTCTTGTACAAGTACAATTCACTTCCACTCATACTACTACATGTTATCATTTTCCATTACATCATATTTATAGATGCAACACATACACTAGCTCATGATGCCTTAGTTAGTTACATCTAACCACTCATTAATGGAAATCCATAACTTCCTGACTGATTGCATTTATTCTATTATAGTTGACTTGATTGATTCAACCATATTTCATTGCTCATTGAGCCCCTTGGACACCAAGTGTTCATCAAATCCATGCCTGCTTTGTGCTCGTCAACTTCCCCATCGACCAATCATGATCAAAATCTAGTCAACTATAGTAGTTGGTATATCGACTAGACTTCTACCATTTATCGACTTCAATTCCAATCGACTTGCTACCAATGGACTATACACTTTGACCATCTATTTACATGCAATGAATAGAACACACCCAACATTATCCCACTTTCTTTCTTATTTTCATACACATGATATTTCGGGCCTTCATTCACTGAAGTAGGGCTAGCAAGGCCATTGATTCCCTACACCAAGTAAACTTTTCAGTCCTCATGGAATTTTTTAATGATTTTGTAATGTTCTTCATGGTGTCTGCCTTTTCCAACAACACTTTTTGGTTCTCCACCATGTCTCTCACAAAGTGATATTGTACATCAATATGCTTTGTCTTTGAATGGTATGCAGGTTTCTTTGCCAGGAATATTGCGCTTTGACTATCACAAACCAACCTAATCACTTGTTGTTTATACCCAAATTCTAAACACAATATCTACAACCAAACTACCTCTTACAAAACTACCAATATTTGGATGCCATTTATTCAGCCTCAGTAGTCAAAAGTGAAATGACCAACTGCCTCTTACTCATCCAACTGATTTATCCACCAAATAACTTGAAAACACATCCACTAGTTGACCATCTGTGATCGAGATCTCCATCCCAATCAAAGTCGACAAAATCATGCAAAGATATTTCCTTTTTAGTTTCATATTTTCCTTGGTAGCATATTGCATAATTCGTTGTGCCACACAAATAAATTAAAACTCTCTTGATTGTGGTTCAGTGCTCCTTTCCAGTTGTCAACATGTATATGCTCAATACTTCCACAACATGGGAAAATATCAGGCTGGGTATAAACTATTGCAGACATTAGATTACATATAGCACTATCATAGGGGAAATGAGCTAGGTACTCTATTTATTCGTGTGTCTTAGGACTTTGTTCAGCAGATAGCATAACTCATACAGGAATAGGTACCTTGATCAGTTTGCACTCTTGCATGTTGAAGCATTTCAAAAATCTCTCAACATATTTATTATGACTTAACTAGATGATTATATCTACTATTCTCTCTTTATTTAAATTCCAAGAATGAAATGAGTTTCACTGAGATTCTCCATGTTGGACTTAGAGGATAGTTGCAATTTCACCTCCTTGATTAGATCCATGTTATTTCCGACCAACATGTCGTCGACATACAAAATTACATATATGAAGTAATCACTGAATTTATTTCCATATACACAATGATCATCCTGACTTCTCACAAACCGTAGTTGTTGTATATATATATCAAATTTTTGGTACCACATCCTGGGTGATTGCTTTAAAACATAGGGAGACATCTTGAGCTTGCATACCAATTGCTACTCTCCTTTCACTACGAATCCTTCAGGATGCTTCATATAAAATTCTTATTCAAGACCACCATGAAGAAATTTGGTCTTTCTGTCCATCTATTCTATCTCAAGATCAAATGTTGTAGGTAAAGACATTAGTACCCTAATAGAAGTTAAAATTAGAACATGAGAAAAAATATCACCTAAGTCGACTCCCTCAAGTTGGGAATATTCCTCTATTACCATTTGATCCTTGTACTTCTCGACCTGTCATTCTACATTCATATTTTTCTTAAATACGCACTTATTGGTGACATATTTACTTCCATTGGTAATGCAACCATATGCCATGTTTTTATTCTTCCTCAAGGAATCCATTTATTCTTCCATGGCATTTTTCCATATTTTACCCTCTATCGATTCCACCTCTTCCTTTACCAACTTGGGATCACATTCAATGGAAAACAATGCAAAAGCAGAGTGAAAATCAGGTGGGATATACATTTTGGGTTGTTTATTTCCTCTACCATACCTCCTAACGACCGGAATCTAGTTTTCCACCTCTTCATCGGATTAACTCAACTCATATGAATCCATGTTTCCATCATTCATTTAAAAATCTTGATTTTCTAGTTCTTTTTATCTTTTGACCTATTCAATCATAGTTGAAGTACCTCTAAATTCTCTAAAGATCCCATCTCTACTATAAACTTATTTCCTTGTGACTGGATTACATAACTTATAACCCTTCACTCCATCCTTATACCCATCGAATATGCATTTCTCAAACTTGCTATCAAGTTTGCTTATTTTATATTTTGGGACATGCACAAAGGAATCACACCCAAACACTCTAATATGTGCAAGATAGGGATTCTTTCCAACCCATTCCTCATATGGCGTCTTGTTGATTAGTTCCAACATGTCATGTTGATTGCTTCTGCATAGAATTATTTTGTGATACCTGCACCATTGAGTATCATCCTTTGTTTCTCCATCAATTTTCTATTCATTCTTTTAGGCAACTTTGTTCTATTGAGGAATGTATGAAGTTATTTTTTTTCAAGCTATATTGTGTTTTCTACAAAACTGGTTGAATGCCTTACCACAAAATTCATCTCTGTTATGAGCTCTCAACACATTGATTTTTCTTCAAGTCTAATTTTCTAGAAGAGCTTCCAACTCTTGAAACTTATGAAAAACCTCATATTTCTTCCTCATAAAATGAAACCATGTCATTATGGATAAATAACCTATGAAATAGATGTAATGTTGTTATCCCCCTAGTGATGGGACTAGTACTAGTCCAAACACAACATTATGTATTAATTCTAGTATTTCATTTGTCGTAGTAACCCTAGATGAGAAAATTACATGACTTTGTTTACCATAAATGCAATGTTCATAGAAGTCTACTTATTCAGAATGGTAAGGGAGACCTTTGACCATAACTTTATTGTGCATAGAACGAAGTCCTTTCTCACCAATGTGTCCCATCTTATGATGCCACAACATGGTCAAGTCCACTAGACAGGAATATATATCATCATATCCACGAAAGAAGTTAATCGCACAACCACTAGTGTCTATTCTTCCCAACAGCTTTTACAGTGTTCCAGTCTAGAATCCTCTCATTAGTACCATCGTTCCTTGCACAATATTGCACATATCTTTCTCAAATACAGACTATACACCTGCATTCCTCATCTTATTAATAGATATCAGGTTTCAACCAAACCTGGGATATGCAACACATCTGGGAGAGTTCATCTCCTTCCTTCTTTTAATAATAGTTGAACTTTACCTCGTCTAACAATCATGGTCAGCGAACTATGTCCTAGAAGAACATCACCACTAGCATACTTCTCATATTCATAGAATCATTCTCTACGTGGTGTCATATGAAATGATGCACAAGATTCAATCAAATAAGAATCATGATCTAACTATGTAATTTTCGATGCCAAAACACATCCCCTTTTTCTTTATTTGAAGGCTTACATCCAATCGAATGTGCTTCATCAGATCCTCTACTCTTCTTGACTTTTGTCATCTTACAATCTTGCTTATAATGCTTGAATTTTCCACACTGCCAGCATATTCTCATCATCGGACAAGGGGATTTAGATCTAGTCTTAGATCCACCCCTCGACTTTGATCTTCTACCATAGGATTTTCCTTTTCCTATGTCAATCGATTGAACTCTCGCCATCAAATCATTGTGGGTCTAACCTTACATTTTTTTACAAATCATCTCCTCTAACAAGAGAGATGTAACCATGTTCATTGATCTTTAATGTGGTATTATTGCTTCCAATAGCAACAATCATGCTATCCGATGATTTTGGAAAAGAACACAATAGAGTGATACATTTATCCTCCTTGGTGATTTTAATATCCATGGACAACCAATAACTAATAACAGTGTTGAGTGCATTTAGGTTCTCTGTAACTGAGTAACCTTCATTCATCCTTAGAATATATAATTTCTTCCAAAGAAACAAATTTTTGACCAGATATTTCGATTGGTACAAGTTCCTCAACTATTCCCACAATTTCTTTGCAATATCTTCTTTTGAGACATTCAGCAATACAAAATATGCTAAACAAATTCAAATTGTACTCCTTTCTTTCATGTCGACTTTTTGCCAATCTTCCTTCAACATACCTATTGAAATGGTTATAGGTTCAATAGGAACCCATTTCTCTTAATCCACAAGGAGATCCTCCATTTTAAGCTTCAAAAGCTCAAAATTATATTCATTAAACTTTTCAATTTATATCCCCAAACCATCATCCATTCTCGACTATGAATCAGTCATTCTAGAACTCCCATTGAAACTAGGTATTCACCAAATCTAGGACCAAGCCAAACCCTCTATAACAAAGGTGTCCCCTTGAAGCCAAATATAGCTATGATACCAATTGTTTGGTTCTAATACCTATTACAATGAGTATGCATAAATATTCTTATAGTTAAACATATAACAAAATTAACAATGGAATAGAACAAAATTACACATAGTACACAAAAATCCATAACTTCCTAATTGAATGCAGTTATTATGTTACAATCGAATTTACTAAGTCAACCATAGTCGATTGCATGTTGAGCCTCTTTCCATCCAAGTGTTCACCAAATCCATGCCTACTTTATGCTTGTCAATTTCCCTGTCGACCAATCATGATCAACAACCAATCTACTATAATAGTCTTCCTATCAACCATACTTTAACCATTTCTTGACTTCAATTCCAGTTGAATTTATACTAATTGACTATCGACTTCGACTCGGATTGCATGCAAAGAATATAACACACCCAACAATATAGACACACAATATGGTCCAAATATTCGACCATAGTTTCCCCAAAATAACATTTGGATCATTTCACAACTAAGTGGTTAACATATAATAATTTCAAGTTATAAGCAACACATTTGAGGTGGATTTCCCAGATGGGGTTGTAAGCCATGATATGAGTAAATAAAATCGAGACAAAACGAAGGAGGAAAGGGAGGAAAATATCTTTCATGAGGTTTTGAAAAGTGTATGGGGCTTTGCATAGGCCGAAGGGCATGACTAAGAAATCATAATGTCCCTCATGAGTGTAGAAGGTTGTTTTTGGTATGTATACCTCTTTCATCTATATTTGATGGTATCCCGATCGAAGGTAACCAGACCTTATCCCCAATTTGGAATGAATGAGGAATAAGATGCTTGTCGTGTTGGGCATTAGCTTTCTCGTTCATTGCAACATTTCCTCTGCTTGCTTCTGGATGTCGCGGATTTGATATCGAAACTTCAAGTCTTTATCAACTTCTCGCTGGTTGTAGTCGGTGTCATATTTTGGCTGTGTCGAGGAGATGATAAATTCGATAGGCACTGAGGGTTGAAATTCGTAAAATATCTCAAATGGACTTTTTCCTGTAGAGATGTTTTGACCATGACTGTAACTATGTTGTATGTATGGAACACTTTCATCCCATGTGCGTCGATGCTTGGTCCCGAAACTTCAAGGCTTTATCAACTTCTCACTGGCTATAGTCGATGTTGGATTTTGGCTGTGTCGAGGAGCTGATAAAGTCGATAAGCGCTGAGAGCTGAAATCCGTAACAGATATCAAATGGAGTCTTTCCTATAGATATGTTTTGAGCATGATTGTAACTATGTTGTATGTATGGAAGACTTTCATCCCATGTGCGTCAATGCTTGTGGTTGTACATGCGAAGCAGTTGTACTACCAAGTGATTCAAAACTTTCGACTGTCCGTTGGTCTAAGGATGGAAAGTTGTCAAAAATGAGAGTTGTGTGTCCAGTTGTTGCCGGAGAGTCTTCCAAAATATGTTGAAGAATCTAGAATCTCGGTCGGAAGTAATGGTTGTGGGTAAACCAAAGTGTTTCCAAACATGTGTGAAGAAGAGATGAGCAATCTGTTGCGTTGTCGTGGTCTTCTTGCATGGTATGAGAATGGCCATCTTGGAAAATTTGTCGACTACTACTAAGATCACATCGTCCTGATGTTTGTTAGTAGGATATTCTGTCAAGTAGTCCATAGAAATAGATTCCCATGGTCGACTAGGAATTGGCAGAGGTGTGTACAATCCCTGTCGTCGATTAGACGGTTTAGCAATGGCACAAACCACGCATGATCGAATGTACTTGTTGACGTCAGTTTTAAGTGTAAGCCAAAAGAAATACTTTTGCAAAATAGAAAGTGTCTTTCCTACTCCAAAGTGTCCTACGGTCTTGTTGTAATGCGCGTCCCAAATGAGCTATTGTCGATGCTCACCGGTCGGTACACAAAGTTGTCCAAGATTGTATAGTAAGGTGTCTTTCAGGAAATGGTCGGCGGTCGACGACTTGTCAGTCTGAAGCTATCAATGGACTGGTGAAAAATCGATTTATTCCTGATACAAATGAGGCCAAGTAGTGGTGTCATATCCTTGCATACTCATCACTGTAAAAAGGAGAGTAATGGGCAGTCTGCTTAGACAATCGGCGACGACGTTAGATTTACCTTTCTGATACTTAATTACGAACTGGAATTATTGTAGGTAATTAATCCACTTAAGTTGTTGAGTTGTTTGTAGTTTTGACTGGGTCGAAGTGAATTGTAGAGGCTTATGGTCATTGAGGATGACTATTTCCTTGCCAAGGATGTAATGCCTCCATTGCTTGAGAGCTTGCACCATGGCGTACAGTTATTTTTCGTACGTCGAATATCTTCTAATTGTGTCATTAAAAGTTTCGGAATGAAAAGCGACTGGGTGACCAGACTGAGTAATCACTGCGCCCAAGGCATAGTCCAATGCATCTGTCTCAATCTAAAAGGGTTGATGCAAATCAGGTAACACAAGTACTAGTGCAATGCAGAGCTTGTGCTTGAGCTATTCAAAAGCTTCTTGTTGTGTCTATGTCCATTCGAAGACAGTTTTCTCACTTCCTTTCGCCAATTGATTCAAGGGCCAGGCTATGTGACTGAAGACGAGCATGAATCGTCGATAGAAATTCACCAAACCAAGAAAACTTCTTAGTTCTTGAATGCTATGAGGAATGGGCCAATCTTTGATAATTTGTACTTTGTCTATATCGACATGAATTCTTGCAGAGTCAATTACAAACCCCAAATATTTGATGTTGTTCATCGCAAAGGTACATGTGTCCATGTTCAAGTAAAGTCGATGTTGCTAGAGAGTGTCGAGGACTTGTCGAATTTGTCTGACATGTTCTTCCCATGATCGACTGAAAATCAGTATGTCGTCGAGATAGACAATGATCCATTAGCTGATGAAAGGTCACAAAATGTTGTCCATGTATTGCATGAAGGTTGTAGGTGCATTGGTTATGCCTAAAGGCATGACTAACCATTCAAAAAATCATTCCTTGGTCTTGAAAGCAGTTTTCCACACATCTGAGGGTTCTATTGGTATTTGATGATATCCTGACTTGAGGTTGACCTTAGTAAATAATTTAGCACCTTTCAGAAAATCAATGAGCTCGTCTATCCGCGGCAGAGGGTAGCGATTATTTACCAAAATTTTGTTGAGTTCCCTGTAGTCGATGCACATGAGCCAAGTCCCGTATTTCTTTGGAACAAGGACGACTGGACTTCCACAAGGAGAGGAGCTGGGTCGGATATGAATTTTGTCGATCAAATCTTGGATTTGTCTACGAATCTATTCATTTTCGAGAATGGATCTTCTGTAAACATATGCTTTAGGAAAAGAAGAGCCAGGAGTAAGTTCAATGGAGTGTTTTACCTGGCAATGTCGAGGTACTCCATCCAGCTCTTGAGATAAACTCTGATACTAGTCGAGAATGTTGTCGATCAACTGCTTCTATTGGGAGCTGCTTTGGTCGGTGAGTCGACTCGTCGTTGTAGTCTTCCTAGAATGTTGCAGTATGATTATGATTAACGCGAACTTCTAAGCATTATTCATGAGCTTCTTTGAATGTTTAGCATATATCATTGAAACCATTGGTGTGGGTCGTTGCTCTGGAATGTTGTACCATCGATTTTGAATTCTGAAAATCACCTTCTACGGTCATGACTGATAACTTCCATGGTGATCCCATAGGTAAGGTTTCCCAAATAGGGTGTCAGCTATAGAGAGTGATGCTATGTCGCAAAGTACTTCATCTTCAAAAGGCTTTATGAAGTAGGCGAGTTTGAATTGTTGGGTGATCCATAGTTCCTGTCCATCCTTCATCCAACCGATGTTGTAAGGCTGAGGATACAGAGTGGTGACAAGACCTAGTTTCTTTACGAGATCTTCTGAAATGAATTTCTTCTGGATACCATTATCCATAATCAGATGTAATTGGTTGTGCTAGACCTGATAATAGCATTTAGTGCAGGGATGTGTCTACACTAGTGTAACTATTTTTCTAAGAGATGGTGAGTCTCTACGTCAGAGATGAATAGATTATCACAAGTTACTTTAACATCTAGATTCCTTCATCGATTAAGATAAACAAATTTAAGATCTACATCCATTCAAAAGTTTAAATCCCACAATACAAGCAACATCTAAACATTATAATGGCAGAAACTTGAATCCATCCATAGCAGAACAATGGGGAAATATATCCTTACCATGGACCTAGGTGTGAATCCTTCCTCCATCTCCATGATCTTCCTTTCCTTCACCCTTGCTTTTGAAGAATTTGAGCTCTTCTTCTTCCTTCAAAATCTCCTCAGTATGCCTTTGCTCCTCTTTGCCTCCCTTTACCATGCCCCACATGCCTTTCTTTTATAGCATTAGGAAATGGGATTTCAAGCTACTCTTTTCAATGTGGGATAATCATTTTTTATTATTTTCTCTTAAAAAACCCACTTTCCATAGTTTATTAGGCTTTTTTCATAACTTAGCATATTTAAGTACTTTCTAATGCATTTTTGTGCATTTCTTCTCACTATCTGACTGTTAGAGCTTTGATTTGAGCTTTTGGTGAGCAGTTCAATCACTGGACTTTGTCTTTACTAAGCTCTTTCATTCTTTACTCAATCTTTCTAGTTTCAGAAGTAATGATCAAATCATAGAGGATTGTTCTCTCTAGTACTTGTTTTGTCTTCATGTTGCGAGCGAATGGTAAAAGTATGCTTCCACCCTCACTTGGTTAAGGGTGTTGATTTGATTGTTAACAAGACCCATATCCATGTATGGAACAGGCACTCTTGTTTCTCCTCATCGATGATAGTCGAGGCTGCTGGAGTGGCCGATGTCGATGTCAGAAGGGTTGTTGCGTCTGGATCCGATTCTTCCATCTTCTTGTCCAACGCGTCGAATGTCGACACTTTTGCATTCAGACATATCATGCCAAGGTGAGTGGTGTTAATCGTACCATTTTCCAATTGGCATTTGTTTGCTACGTTCCCTTTTCTGAAAAGGATTTTTTCAGTGATCTGGATTTGGCGGAGTCGACTCAGAATATTTCGACTTATCGAAGTCGGCTGATGTATTCTTGTCAGGTGGTCGTCCTGATGTCGACTTTGTCGCGATGCGTGCTTTCCCTTTCTGCTTGGTTTTGATTTTGCTGACACAAGGGAATGCCTCCACAAGCGTAACAACAACCAAAAATTCCATCTCTTGCTAAATATACTAGGACAATTCGCTGATGTACTTCAGAACAAGCAATTTCTCTTCTTCTTGGACGCCAACTCTAGCCATGAGTCGATAAAACTCATCGGTGTAACTCTGTACTGATTGGTCTTTCCATTTCCTTAGCTGCTGCCACTTCTTATACTGATGCTCAAGGTATTTGGGTGGGTAAAATTCCTTTCAGATGTGTTCTACGAATTTATCCCATGTGTCGATGGGGTCTCCTCTTTTCTCCATCTTTGTTGAGAGGTTCTCCCACCAGCAATGAATAGATTTTGACATCTTTAAGGCTGCAATGGTGATCTTGTCAGCTTCTGAGAGTTGATTCACAGAGTAATAGGATTCCAATTGTTGCACCGAAATGTTGACGGATTCTGCGTCAATCTTTCCTTCAAGATTCAGTATGTCCAAATTCATTTACACTTTGAAGGGGTTGATTTTATCGGAGTGAGTTCTCATCGAAAATCCTCCGGATGTTGAACCAAATCGCATTAGAATTTCATTGAACTGGGAGAAAATTTCAGTTCGTTGTCGAGTCAGTGTTTGCTCAATAAGTTGTGTTGTCTCGTTGACTGCATGTATATCATCTGTTTCTTCTGTTATTTATAGACGTAGCGTCTACTTGGATTGTTGATATTGCGAGTGTGTTTGAACAGGAAAAAGTTGGTAACTTCGTTGGAAGTGTCTACTCAAACTTAAGCATGAACAAAGCTGAGTGATCTAATACCAATGATCCGCACGTGGCCGAGAAGCACAAGGGGGGAAATAGTTCGACTGAATGAGTCGGCTCTGTTATGGCAGAAGCTTAAGAAATAGGATGTGCAAAGTAGGAATACACTATACAGACATAACACAAATGTACACAGACAATATGCAGGAATGTGAACTGATTGTTGGTTGTGGAGCCAGATCTTCCAAACTCATAGATGATGATTCAGCCGTGTTTGAACCCCAGTTTTGGTAATGATCTCGGCACAATCACCAGGGGGTCCAGCGAGCGGCCATCGGGGTGTTTCCCCCAAGAAAGGGGGTTCGGGGGCAATGCCCCCGAGTTACGGAGGTTTGGGGGCAACACCCTCGAGAAATGGTGGTTTGGGGGGCACAGGGGCCAGCGAGCGGCCATCGGGGCGTTTCCCCCAAGAAAGGGGGTTCGGGGGCAATGCCCCCGAGTTACAGAGGTTTGGGGGCAACACCCTCGAGAAATGGTGGTTTGGGGGAAACACTTCCGAGCAAAAAATTTTGGGGCAGTTTTCGCCAATAGTTTTTGGGCCCATGGTTTTGGGTAACCCGTGGTATTTTCCCATTGTATTTCCCTTATAAAAGAAAGACATTGTAACACGGCTAGGGTTGATGTATTGGGTATTATGCATTGTAAATATCTTTGAGATCGTGAAGAGAGACTGTGAGAGAGTGTGAAGAGGAAGTGCAGTGGTTGTGCTGCAAGTTGTATCCCTTCACTTTGCTGGATGGAATAATAAGAAAGGACTGGCAATTTCAGTGTGGACGTATCCCATCTTGGGTGAACCACGATATATTGGTGTCTCTCTTGTAATGTGTCTGTGTGATTATATTTGCATTTCTGTTTATTGTTATTGCTCTACGATCCTGTTTTTCTAACACTGATATTCTATTACTGGATATGAGAGCATTGATTGATTCTATGCTTCTATATTACAATAATTTACATGCTTATATAGAAAGTGTTGAGACACTTGGGTGCTTTCCCGTTACGTTCAGTTACAAGATAAGTTAGAACGGTTTGGAATTTCAACCGTTATAGTCGACTGAAATACAGAGAGATAGTCTGTTGAATTTTAACAGTCACAAGTTGCAGATCGACGCTGCATGTCGATGTCGCGAAACTGTGAGGTCGCGGAACTTGTCAAAGTTGCAAAGTTGTCGAAGTCGAAACTTGTCGAAGTTGTGTCGACATCGATGACTTGTCGAAGATGTGTCGAAGTAGGCATCTGACAATAATGCCAACTGCAATCTGGATCACTGGATCAACTCATAGTTATATTAGTCCTAAAGTTGTTGAGATTTGTGCTTTTAAGAAATCAAAGCAAAGTAATTCATGGTTAATTCAACTAGCCACTGGAACTAAGAGGAAGGTTAGCGAAATCGTGAAGAAATGTCCATTGGAAATGGGTGGACTGTCCACTTTTGCAAATCTGAATGTTTTGCTACTTGGTTCCTATGACATTGTCATTGGAATGGATTGGTTGGAAGCCCATAGAGTTAAACTTGATTGCTACAACAAGACTTTTGAGTGTATTGATGAAGAATGAAACCCAAGGGTTGTAAAGGGGCATTCCAAAGGTAGTTTTTCTTAGGAATATTTCAGCCATGCAGTTAAAGAAATTATGTAGGAAACGTTGCCAATTGTATGCAGCCCATATTTTGGAGAAAACAGAAAATGAAATTTCCAAGCTGGACGACCATTCTGTTTTGCAAGAATTAAAGGATGTGTTTCCCGATGAAGTTCTAGGAATTCCTCCAAAGAGGGACATTGATTTTACAATTGATCTTGTTCTGGGAGCTGCTCCAGTTTACAAAACACCTTATAGGATGAGTACACCAGAATTATTAGAGCTGAAAATACAACTGCAAGATTTGTTGGAAAAGAAGTATATAAGGCCAAGTGTGTCTCCATGGGGAGCACCCATGCTTTTTGTGAAAAAGAAGGATGGAACGCTCAGGTTATGTATTGATTACAGGAAACTTAACAAGGTTACAGTGAAGAATAGGTATCCCTTGCCTCGAATTGATGAAATTTTTTATCAAATAAGAGGGGCAAAGGTATTCTCAAAGATTGATTTGAGATATGGTTATCATCAAGTGAGAATCAAGGAAGAATACATTCACCAGAAATCCTTTAGAACAAGGTATGGACACTATGAGTTTGTGGTGGTGCCATTTGGTCTCACTAATGCACCAGCTACATTCATGTGTCTCATGAATAGTGTTTTCAGCAAGTATTTGGACAAGTTTGTTCTTGTATTTCTAGATGACATTCTTATTTATTCCAAGAATGAAGAAGAGCAAAAAGAACACTTGAGAATGGCTTTACAATTGCTACGGGATCATAAGTTGTATGCAAAGTTAAGAAAATGTGACTTTTATATATAAAAAAATCATTATTTGGGTCACATTATCTCTAAGGAAGGAATATCGGTGGATCCCTAGAAGATTGAAGCCATCATGAATTGGCCAACTCCAATAAATGTGACAGATGTAAGATCTTTTATGGGTCTTGTTGGTTACTACAGGATATTTATTGAAGTATTCTCTAAGGTCGCACGCCCAATCACTTCTTTGCAAAAGAAGGTGATAAATTTTGAGTGGACACTGAGATGTGAATAAAGCTTCCAAGTGTTGAAAAAGCTTCTCACAAGTGCTCCAATTCTAAAGATTTCAAATCTATAAAAAGACTTTGTGGTATGCACAGATGCATGTAAAGATGGACTTGGAGGATTTCTTAGGCAATATAACCATGTGGTATGCTACGAGTCAAGGAAGTTGAAGGAGCATGAGAATAACTATGCTACTCACGATGTAGAGCTTGTAGCCATAGTGCATGCCTTGAAAATGTGGATGCACTATTTAATGGGTAGGAAATGTGAACTAAGGAGAGACCATTGTGATCTGAAATATTTGTTTGAACAACCCACATTAAATGCTAGGAAAACTAGATGGATGGAATTTTTATGTGAGTTTGATTTTGAAATCAAACACATTAAAGGTAAAAAAAATAAGGTGGTTGATGCACTTAGCAGAAAAGTACATGAGATGCATGTAGAAGCCAGTAGTACTTGCAAATCAAATTTGAGGCAACAAATTGATAACTATATTGTTGAAGATGAATTGTATGTGCAAATAAAGGACAAATTGCAGCAACAAGATTTGGAAAAGAGGTATGAAGGTTACCATTTGGAAGGTGAAAAACTTCTTGTTTATAAAAACAGAATTTATATTCCTAATGTGCAAGATTTGAGAAGAATTGCTATGGATGAAATCCATAAAATGTCATATTTCGGTCACCCAGGGTACCAGAAAACAGTTGCTACAGCGAGAAAGCAATATTTTTGGCCGAGAATGAAAAAGGAAATTGTTGAGTATATTTCTAAGTGTATGAAATGTCAGCAAGTAAAGGTTGAACATCAACACCTAGTAGGCTTGTTGCAGCCTTTGCCAATTCCAAAATGGAAATGGGATGTGATTTCCATGTATTTTATTATAGGTTTTCCAATGACAGTGAGGAAGCATGATTCCATCATGGTTGTGGTGGATAAATTATCTACGGAAGCACATTTTATACCAGTTAAATCCACGTATAAAATGGATGCTATTGCGAAAATGTTTATGAAGGAAATTTTCAGGTTGCATGGTTTTCCTAAAGCAATAATTTTAGACAAGGATACTAAGTTCACCTCGAATTTCTTGAAAACTATTTTTGTTGATTTGGCTATGCAGTGGAAATTTAGTACCGCTTGCCATCCACAAACAGATGGGAAAATGGAAAGGGTAAATCAGTTGCTTGAAGACATGCTACGCATGTATGTGATGGAAAAACCATCCAAGTGGGAATATTATCTACACTTGGTAGAGTTTGCATATAACAATGGGAAGCAAGCATCATTGAGCATGAGTCCATTTGAATATTTGTATGGCAAGAGGTGTAGGACACCAGTTACTTGGGATAATCTAGTTAATGGAATTGTAATTGGGCCAATATTGCTTAAGGAAATGGAACAAGAGGTTGCAAATATTAGGAAAAATTTAAAGGCAGCCCAAGATAGACAGAAACGTTATGGAGATAAGAACAGAGTGCATAGAGATTTTCATGTTGGGGATCATGTTTACCATAGAGTGAGGCCAATGAAGAGTTCCTTGAAGCTTGGAAGTTGTGCCAAGCTATCACCTAGATATTATGGGCCATTTGAAGTGCTTGAGAGAATAGGGCCAATTGCATATAGAATTGCATTTCTTGCTAACACTAGAGCTCATAATGTTTTTCATGTTTCTTTGCTTAAGAAATATGTACATGATCCTAACCATGTGATTGATTGGGATGTGATTCAGGTGGAACCCGAGGGATAGTTCCAAACCGAGCCACTATGAATCCTAGATAGGAAAGTGGCATTGCTCCAGAACCGAGCCATTGGACAGTTAAAGGTGCAATGGAAGCACTTCGGTCCTGATGAGGCTACGTGGGAGTTGGAGGATGCCATGAGAGAGGCATATCCATTTTTGTTCTAAATTTTGAGCAAACACCGAGGATGGTGTTATTCCAAGGGGGGGAGATTGTAATACCCCTAGTTTTGACTTGGAATGTATTTATCCAATATTATGTAAATGATGTAAATATGCTAGTGTGAATTCCTAGTGCAGAGCTCAAGGACAAGGCCCGACTAGTGAATGTCTAGGCATGTATGATGTTTATATTTTATTTGGACTGTTTATTTGGATTTTATGATGATTTATAATATATGTAAATATTATGTGCATAACTAATAAAATGGTCCAAATTTTTTTCTGTAAAGAGCTCCAAAGGGGCTATGATTCCACCAGAGGGGAAGAGGAAAGGGGGTCCATGGGTGACTAAATCCTTTCTTCCAAGTGTCAACATTAGAACTCACCCAAAATTCTGTCATGTGATGAGAATAAACCAAATATCTCATTTTTACCATTTTTCCAATCATTAATGCATGTGTGTGGTTGGTGGGAAAAGTCACCTCATGTAATTATTGAAGCATGGGATTGACTGCACTTTTGTGACTGTTCTGTCATGACAGAATTCAATTTGCAATTTCCAGGAGTCCTTTCTCTACTACCAGAATTTATGTCAGTTGTCTTTTCACCATTTTCCCATATCCCTTGGAATCAACCCTCTTTTGTATCATTCTTTCACGCAGGTTTAGAGGATGCAGAGCTCTCCCTTGTTGTCCATGAACTTACCATGTTGTTTTGAACCCAGAAATTTGAATTTGGAGACCATGCTACAAATTATGAAGTGGGTATTGTTGGATGTAGGTGAGCAGAGAGTTTGGGAAAGCTGGGAACCCTTACCCTTGAGTTATGTTGCTCGTGGGTGCTTTAGAAGCCACAAATTGAGGCTACAGGAGGTTCTATAGTAGCCAATACCAGGTTGGACTTCTTCTATGCACACATTGGAAGAACCCAACAAGATGGATCACCCAAGAGAACTTTGGATCAGTGAAGGGGATGCCTGAGCTAGAAGGGTGTTGAGTGGGGAAGGTATGGTGGAAGCCAAGGATGTGAGGGTTAAGTGAGACCCTTGTAGAGCCCTGTATGAGAATTTTGCTAAGCATAGAGAGAAGAATGGGTTGTGGGATGAGAGATAGAATCCTGTAGGTGTTACCTTCTCCTTGGTGGCCTTATAGCCTAGCTTGGGGGTGGTCTCCCAGCAAAAAGAGTAGATGTTGGACTGAGTGCCTATGGTTGGGTGGAAAAGCGCTCTTACACAGCTAGTTGCTTGGATTTTCATTTCTTAAAGATAAGTATTCTCATGTATTTGAATCTGAATTGTTTTATTTGATGCTTGTGATGTTTATGCTTGTAATTTCATATTAGATGTCTGTGGATACTTTTGAATTCCACTATTCATGTTTATTTATGTTCTGCACACATTGCATATGTTGATAGTTGTATTATGGACTTGGGGCGAAATTAAAGAGCCAATATTTTCCCATAGTCCTCTCCCGATGGTTGGATTGCGTGAGGGGGACGTTACAATACCTATCCTTATCTTACTAGAATGGAATTTTGTGTTTCATGTGTGGCTGCATTAGGAATTTCCTTAGGGGCCATCCTAACAAAACCTTGAGAGTGGAAATTGGACCACCCAATTTACTTTCCTAGTATAAACCTATGAAAATTTGAATACAACTACATGACTATTGAGAGGGAAGGATTGGAAATGGACTATTCATTGCAAACTTGTAGGCACAACCTTAGCGGTGGATTTCAAGTTTTCTTAGATCACTCTATGCTCACCTAGTGAATAATCCAGTGTTAAAAGGTAGAATATGCAGGTAGTTACTATTGATCCAATAGTTTAACATTGAATTCATTGTAAATCCTGGTAAAATAAATATTGGACCTGACCACTTATCCAAAAATGAGATGGGAGAATATGAGGGTCGCTAGATGACTATCTTATAGAATTGATTTGTTCAAAATCAAAGTAGTATAGGACTACTTGGAAGATATCACCATCATCCTCACCATAGGGGTTATGCCACAAGGATATTTAGTAACACAAAAGAAGTATTTGGAGGCCAGGGAAACATATTAATAGTTGGTTGTAGGGAAACATATTATTTTTTCATGCCACTAATTGGGCGAAAGAATTCTTAAGATGTAAGATCTTGCTTATGTTGAGTTATAATATGTGATTGAGACATTATGTTGAATTGCCAATTGATATGGAGGATGATCTAGCACCATGTTTATCATATATTAACATTGGTTTAAATGGTATATGAATATAGATTTTATTCCTTGAGTCTATGGATTTTAACTTCTTAACATATTCTTTAACTGTAGTGTCTTTTTAGAATATCTGCATGAATTTTACATCAAGGAATTATCCTAGTTTTGATGTGATCTCTTAGTTATCATTTTTTTTGCAAGGGAAACATCCCAAGTAAACCTAATGTATGCTTCCCTTAATTCATGGATGGCATCCCTAGTAAACATGTTGACATAGACTAGTGCACCTAATAGAAGGGGATTCAAATCGAGCACAAATTGGACAAGAACTAGCCAAATTACCTACAACATTGGTGACAATAAATTGATCTAACACCTTGGTATGATAAATATTTAAAAACATCTCATTCGCCCCTTAAACATTTAAGTATGAGTGAGATTGTCAATACCTTTCCAACCCCATTTAGACTATAAGGGGAACAACACGTCACAAGTGTGATTTGAACCTAGGTGGAGAGGATAACAACTTCTCTCCTTAACCACCTAAGTTAGACACATTTACAAAAGTTAGCATTTATATAAACTCACCAAACACTCTTTTAGGATCTTAAAGTATCCATGTCTCACTTCATGTATAAGATACTCCATTGAAATGTTGGATGACCACATTTAATTTTTTATCCTACTTGTAAATGTGTTGCACCTTAAAGGCTAGTGTGGTCTTTCTCATTTATAGTGAACTTACAATTCACCTAAAAAAAATATTATAGAATCTTCATCCATATTTTGGAGAAAAGCATGTGGGGATTTTATGTAGTCAATGAGTTTAGGGGTGTGCCTCTCATTTCCCAAGGGTTCACATCCTTCACTTTTGTATCCTTAAATATTTGGTGTTATGGATTGAGGTATTTGAATATGATTCCTTGATCCTTATTGTCAAAATTTATAACTTATGCTTGATATTTTATATAAAATTCATAACATTTATCATTCAACTCTACATTAACCACATATTTGAAATATTACACTAAACATTGTTTTTTAAACAATTGTCTTTAGTTGTGCAACAAGAGTGAAAATTGATTCAATATTTGATAACAACATGTAGTGTGCATGTGTCTAAATTGGTACCTACTACAATGATAGAGGTAACTCCAAATAGAAAGATAAGAAGAAGAAGAAGAAAAATTTAAAAATGAAAACAGTGAGGATATGCAAACCATGGATGGATTGAACCTACAAATCCAAATAATGGAGGAAGGCTTCTCTAAATAAACTTATTGATTTTATTCATAAAATGGTAACACATAAAACTAAGAGGGCGAACCCATATTTATACCAAAAAAAAGGTAAAACTCTATCTTAAATCTTATGTTACAAATAATAGTTATAAGTTCATTATTACATAAAAATAACCTCTTATAACTATTGAAATATGATACTACAAAGGCCTTATGGGCGAGCGCACAAAGTTACTCCCCAAAAGTGTTGCAATGAGGCCATGCTAATGGGGAGAAAACAATCATGCGCACGCACCTAAGGAAGCGCACACACACTACTAGGTTCGTTAACGAACTGAGGCACATGCGCGTTGCTGCGTGTGCGCGTTTTTGGTGCATACGCGCTCAAATGCATGCACACGCTCCTGTTAAAAAAAAAAATTAAAAGGGAAGAGTCTTTGTAATTCTACCCTTTGCAGTCGAGCGCGACTCACTCTTCGTGTGCACATCGTTACAAGCCACCAAATTCACCATTTCCACTCCAAAACTATCTAAATCCATCCACCAACTCATCAAGTCAATTGGATAGGTAAATCCCATTTTTTTTGTCATTTTATTTATTGTTTTTTGTTTATTAAATTTGTAATAATCCCCAAATTATTAAATAATAGAAAAAATTTCAATTGCAGAGTGTAAACCTACACAATGAATGAACAAAATGTTAACATGGATTCTGGTGGTACACAAGAAAACACTAATCTTGCATCCAATGAAAACCCTCAACAAAATCCAAATGCCCAAGAAAATCAAAACCGCAAACCAAATTTTGACCAAGATGACTTGACCCATTATGTAAATGAAATGAGAATGCACACTCGAGATCTAAGAAAAACATGGGAACCATCTCAAGTGCCCCTTGCCACCTCAATTGAGAGATCAATTGACTCCCTCATCCATGCACATTGCCAATTGACTGACATGACTGAATATAGAGCTAGGATGCAGGAGTATTATTCTACGGGCATTTCCAAGGAGGAAATAAAATATTTGAATATTACAAAGGCCCAATTGTACAGTATGTTCACCGATCCAAGAACACAACAACCACTGTAGATTGGGCCGAATATGGAAACACCCTTTTCCCTTGATTTATCGAGGGAAGGAGACAACTTGCAGATTCAAGTTAGCAATTCTATTTCATATGAAGATAGTGAACGAATCCAAGTAGTTGGGATGGATAGTGGCTTAACTTACTTAGCTACAGGAGGAAAACCTTTACGAACAGTGTTAATGGAAGGGAGAAACCAAAAGATGTAGATTCGATTGAAATGAGTAGTTCATGATCGGAGTTAATATCGTATTAGAATCTAAAAATGTTTCTCCTTTCTTCAAAGAGAGATTTGAGTATGATTCTTATCTAACAATGCGCCCTCACGTTTGCATGTTCGAATGGTGGTTCTCAAACATGTTCTAATTGTGAACAACCACAGTAGATTAGAAAGCCACGTTTCTGCATGGATTGGTTTCATTTCCAACCATGGAGGGACAATTGGATGCATAGGTGGTTCATGGTTTACGATAAACCTCCTTGCAATAATAGGGAGGTTCCACAGTCCTTCCTTTGGAAAATGTGGGCTAAGTTTTCACTCGGTTTACATGTAAACTATTTTGACATAACTGAGTTCTAGGGTGTTGGGCGTGGCTCTGCCCAAGATCGACCTGCTTCTAGGAGGAACCCACTAAGAGGGCCACCATCTTCTAGGAGCAGGCCCAACCCCTCTCCCCAGCTTCCTCAGTTACCCCACAAACTTGATCATATCAAGGGCGCGATGAGGAGTGTTGCACGGGGATTGCTTAGACACACTTCCTTTGTAACAGCTACTACAGTGGAGAGACAGGGTGACCCTGATAGAGACACAGGTCCAAGGCCTTCAAGACAGAGTCAGGATAGACCTGTCACCATTGGTAGCCATGTTAGGCCTTCTAGTTCGACGGGGACAATGCCACATCTTTGTCCCCATTGCGAGCACACTTGCCTTGGCCCGATCGAGGGCTTCTATATGGAGCAGGTTAACACGTTTTTTAATGTGTTTCCAATCATCACTTGATAATTTCTAAAGTAATTTTAAATTATTTGTGCTTGACTTAAAATATTATTTCAATGTACATCTATTTAGAGATGAAACTCCATCATGGGAGAATGCAACATATCCCAACCTGGATGTAGCAATGGCACCTGCAACTGAAATTGCGGCACCTCACACGGAGGTATTTTCTGTATCCCACACAATATTTTTATTACTTATGGCATTTTTATTTTTATGTATTTATATTTATGACATACATGATGATAGTTCGTAGAATATTTTTTAATATTTTGATTGACTGAATAATTACATGTTTAATATGTTTATAACGTACATGCGTTTTGGTGTCCACAAGTATGCACGGACTACTGTGATCAGCCATCTCCTCCAGGGGTCAGTAGATCACCATATAAGCAGGTACAATGTGTAGTTAAAAGCACACTTTTAATTTGAAATGTTACGACATACTATGGTTTAATTTGATTTTTTTTTACTAAACTATGATATTACAAATTTGTATGCAGGGGCCACCAACAGCTGCAGGCCACTTTAGTCCCATGTTGCCACCCTCTCCCATGAGTCACCCTCCTCGCTTCCATATTGACCTCTCCCTCCATCCAAACCCTCCCTTCCATCCACCCTACCCTCTCTGTCCATACTCCCCCATCCTTCCATCCTCCCCCATTCATCCATGCCCGCCCATCTATACATCCTCCCCCATTCATCCATGCCCCCCCGTCTATCCATCCTCCCCCATTCATCCACACCCCATTCCATCCAGCTTCCCCCCTTCGTCCACAACCACCCTTATATTCATCCTCCTCCCTCTATCTAGGACCACCCTCCCATTCACCATACCTCAACATCCCCCCTAGCCCTTTTGGGTCTATACCCCCTATTGTACATTCGGTAGGGGTTCATTGTCCACAACATCCTCCTCCACCCCATACCACCATGTCCTCTTCCACCATATCATCTCCAGTTCTCGCCACCATTGTGGCAACTAATATTCCATTATCTTCTCATGTATCTACAGTGGTTGCACCCATATTTGTTGCATCTACATCTGCACCCCCCGAGGACTGCATCGGAGCGGGTCATCCAACCAACTGCTCCACCTGATAGCCCAAAATCCCAGTCATTTCCATTGTCAAAGGTGTTCATGATGAGAATCAAGTTAATTTATGAAAATGTTTTGATGCATTAACCAAAATTAATTTAAGCAATTATTAGTTTTCAATGAAATGATTGTTGTAGATGTTGTAGGGTGGAATTGCTGAGAGGCTTAGCAGATCCAGGACACCTGCCTCTCATCTCCCACTCGCATCAACGGTAAATTATTTAATATTTGAGTTGTACATTCATTTTATAAATTTGGTAAATGTTACAAATTATTGAAAATGATGGTATCTTATGTCATTTGTTTGAGAGCGTGGAGAGATGGTCTACTCCTAAACAGAAGAAGACCCGAGATTCCAGTAGCTCCAAGAAGAGGAAGATCGCTTTTGGAGATGCGCTTGGGAGTGACCGAGGTGGTCACAATCCTTGAAACACCATGTTATGTACATTAGCCACAATGTGGCACCTTTGGGCACCAGTTTCCATGTAGTTTGTATCTATGGCACGGGTTTCCATGTATTTTGGATCTATGGCATGAGTTGTCGTATTTTGTATAGGGCACGAGTTGCCATGTATTTTGGATCTACGACACGAGTTGTCGGATTTTGTATAGGGAATTAGTTGCCGTCTTATGTACATTGGGAACCATGTTCCACTATTTTCCTGAAAATTTATATATTGTTCTAGTTTTGTTCCACTATGGTTTTATCTCGTGGATTTATATATAGTTTTGTTCGAGTTTTGTTTTATATATGTGTATAATGATTTGGATTCAAATGTATGCACATGATTATATATGTACAATGAAAATGATTTACTTTTTATATGTATTAGAATTTAGGCAAGGGGTTAGGATACATAATAGGTTTTCATTGTGATTAGAATACAAGCTAGGGTTTACGCTACCAACTAGGGTTTTTAGGATAGGCTCTCGTGTTTCTAGGATAGGCTCTAAGATCTAGGGTTATCAGCTTAATGTTGAACTCCACTATCACAATAAAATTGTCACTAACACCATGCCCACTACCACAATCACCATCAAGCCTCTTCATCCTCTTACTCACGGTGCCACCATCCTCATCCCCATCAATCATTCGTATCCACCATAAACCTAATGCACTTTGTCTCATTGTCACCGTCACCATATCTATCCTCACGCCCATTATCACCATCGTCATCACTATACTCATTGTCACCATTGTCTCCATCATGCTCATTGGAGTCTAGGTCATTTGGCCTCTTTGTTTATGTGTTTTGGGTCAGATATGGATTGCACTTGATTTGTTATTAGTTGTATGCACCCTTTCTATATACATGTCAGAAACTTTGCATATAAGTGTATAGTTATTTGGATTCAAAACTAGGTTTTTTAGGCTAGGCTCTTGGTTTCTAGGGTTTTTCCATAGACATTTGATAGAGACACTTTCAACCAGGAGTGTCTCTATCAAGTGTCTATGGGAAAACCCTAGAACGAACATGGAGTTGGGAAAAAGGATTCGATCTGGGTTGAGAACTTATGGCGTTCCCTTCTATGTGTAGACTCAGTGAGACAACATGGGGTTCTTTTTTTCATTTGAACTTGCCAAGATGGTAGGCACAGGGTAATCCCCATATATATATATAACTTATTCTCTTACATTTATTGCATTGATCAAGTAACATCTCACCATTGTGTTATGAAAACATTATCTTAATGGAAAAAACTAATAATATATTTCAACAGTTCAATGAACTTAGCACATGCAAGCTAATTTGATATCTAATTTAAAATTGTGTTTTTTGTCAACTCCAAGGGTTCATACCCATTGATCAGGATTATGGTTGCAAGGAAAATATGTTGCAAGGAAAAAACAAAAGTTAACAAAATAAGTCAGAATATGTTTGAATAACCTCTGTCATAATAGTAACATGCTACGCATATAATCAATATAATCCTATGACATTTTCACAAACTAAGAGGAATTCTAATAGATGCTACACATTTCATCAATGCTACCGTATTTCATCAAACGATGTGTACATGAACATCTATGAAGTTCGGTTGAAGTGTGCCTACTCTAGCATGCTAAAAACAATGGCAAAGTATCAAGTACAATGGCAAGAAATGCATAACTAAAGTGTAATAAAATTCATTGGGCCTTCATGTACATATGGTCAAATATATGTAACAAATATACCCTAGTTTGTAAGACCCTAGTTTGTTCCAATATGCTAACCAATAGCTGGTCATGAATTCACTCTCATAAAATCGTTGAAGATATAAACCCTATCCATACTAAACCCTAGTATGTAAGACCTCGGTTTGTGCTTTGCCTCTTTCATATGTCCATTTTCCACTTGTCATAATGCAAAAGTAATCTTACAGAATCCATGGAAAATGAAATACCTAACTAGTTTAATGATATTCCTTGATAATGTTGTTTTGATGAAGGAAAATAAGATGTTCACGGTCCTATGTTTGTAAAAAGGATGGATTATCCTCATATGAAAATGTATTTAAAATTGAATGTTCTTGATTGATACAAACGATGATGTAATGGGTGTTCATTGTGATTTGTAAAGTATTCCCCCATAACTTGATGGCAAAGTTTCATGGTGGCTTTGATCTAACAAAGCTAGCAAGGATCAGAGGGATATAATCGATGAAACATTGCCTCCATTTTTTATTTGGAACTTTGAATTCTTAAACATGACATTAATTACTCAAAATCCAAATATAGTGGAACACTAAGGAGTTGTTAAATGATGTGGCACACTAAGGAAATAGAAATATACCAAGGGTGCAGTGTGGTAGGTTTGATTTCTAGTCTTTGAATGTCTAGTCCTAAAATCAAAATTAAAAAAATTCAAATTTGACCCCCATATGCAAACTTGCACACTCCCTTATTAAGAAAAACCCTAGTTTCCAAAATTGACCTAAAAGTTGACACTTGGGCCATGGGACCGGAGGAGAGGGGAACCCCTAGAACTATCCCGATGTCCTGGATCCAACGGATTCGATGGTTTTTCGATCCGAGCCATGGTCGTCATTCTATGGCTCGTTCCATCTCCCATCCAAAAGGCCTTCAGGAAAACCTCTTGGATACCTACCGGGGCCATAGAATTCCAACCATGCAACAAAACTGGGTTCAGTGATTCCTTCAAGTGTGTATATGAAGGTTCCATCTGAGAACGCTAGCCATAAGTCCTCGATCGATTATTTTGCAAAGTTGACCCCCATGTGCAAAAATTGCACACTCCCTTACTGAGAAAAACCCTAGTTTCCAAAATGGACTTACAAGATGACACCTGGGCCATGGGACTGGAGGATAGGGGAACCCCTAGCACTATCTCGATGTTCTGAATCCAACAGAGTCAAAGGTTTTTTTATCCGAGCCACGGTCATCATTCTATGGCTCATTCCATCTCACATCCAAAAGGCTTTCAGGGACACCTGTTGGATACCTACCAGGGCTATAGAATTCCAACCGTCCAATAAAACTGGGTTTCGGGGAGTCCTGCAAGTGTGTCTAGGAAGGTTCCAACTTGGAACTCTATCCATAATTCCTCGGTCAATGATTTTGCAAAGTTGACCCCCGTGTTCAAAAATTGCACACTCCCTTACTAAGCAAAACCCTAGTTTCCAAAATGGACCTACAAGTGACACCTGGGCCATGGGACTGGAGGAGATGGGCACCCCTAGCACTATCCCGATGTCCTTAATCCAATAGAGTCAATAGTTTTTCGATCTGAGCCATGGTCATCATTCTATGGCTCATTCCATCTCGCATCCAAAAGGCCTTCAAGGATACTTGTTGGACACCTACCGGGGCCATAGAATTCCAACCGTGCAACAAAACCGGGTTACGAGGAGTCCTGCAAGTGTTTCTAAGAAGGTTCTAGCTCAGAACGCTAACCATAATGTTAAATTTTCAGAAATTTAATTCAATCTGATCTAGGATCTTAACTCAGAGAACAACATGTACAGCAAATCTACAACATATCAATCATGGACACAATAATGCAAGCACACAAGAGACACGGAGTTTACATGGGGAAAACCATAAAGGTGAAAAACCCCAATAACTTCCTCAGAGATAGATAGAGCAATGATACAACCCAAGCATAAGAGATAGACATCTCCTAGAAGCAGCTTCTCCTCCTCCACAAGTGCGCCACTCTCCCAAGAGTGTGAGAGAGAATAGAATGTGTAAAATGAGAGAGACACACTCTCTATTTATACACTAACTTGACTTGACCTTTACTCAACTAGGTCGGTCTCAACTTAACCACTTAACATAATGCTGACTGGGCCGACCCCACTAGGGTGGTCTAATAACCCTTTGACCCACATGACTTATATGGGGTCGACCCCAACAAGGTGGTCTAATAACCCATCAAGTATAAGTTACGACACTTACAATATAAATGACGACACTTCTGTATAGAGGAATAATAACATCTCTATAGGAATACAATATACATATATGTGAAATACATTCCGAAGTTACATATACATCAACACTCCCTCTTAACTAGGAAGGTATTTCTCAACACAGGTCTTCTAGCACAAGTCATCTTCTCTGGATCATCGTCACTGGATAATCGTCATCGAGTCATCATCATCATCACTGCTGCTGCTATCTCAATCAATCTCTAAATATACTCATCATAGGAAGTTCTACAAAGCCAGTCCTTTTTCATACTGGATGTAGGCCCACCACCTGTAGGTCTTCGTCATCACTGGCCATACTGTGGAATCCTCAGGACTTATTACGTGCATCACAAAACCTCGAAAGAGCATCCTAGGTTGTTACGAGCACACGATTCTACCTATAGGATCTCCTAGGGCCATATTATATGTGACCTCACCACAAAACCTCGCAAGAGCATCCCAGGCTGTTACGAGCACACAACTCTACCTATAGGATCTCCCAAGGACAGATTATATGTGGTCACCACAAAACCTCGCAAGAGCATCCCAGGCTGTTACGAGCACACAACTATACCTATAGGATCTCCCAGGGACAGATTATATGTGGTCATGGAAAAACCTCGCAAGAGCATCCCAAGACTTATTACGGGCACACAACCCAACCTATCAGATCTCCCAGGGACATATTATATGCCATAGGACAAAACTTCGAAAGAGCATCTGCCAGATATCCCAGGGCCAGATTATATGCCATAGAAAAAACCTCAAAAGACTGTCTACAGATCTCCCATGGCCAAATTATATGTCCTCCCAGAGCAAAACCTCAAAAGAGCATTTTCCAAATATCCCAGGTCCAAATTATATGCCATAGGCAAAACCTCAAAAGACTATCTGCAAATCTCCCAGGGCCAAATTATATGCTCATCTGCACAACCTGATCCACGGCCATAGAGTATCAACCTGATACTCACCATACATCATCCTGATGTATACATGATCATCCTGATCATCATCACTGCAACATCCTGCTGCAAGTCATCTGGAGCAACATCCTGAAGCTCGTCATCCATGATCATACTGATCATATCATGCATCTACCTGATGCATACCAAGTATCTACCTGATACATATCATCATACATGATCCACCTGATCATACAATGTATCCACCTAATACAAATATAAATACATGATCCACCTGATCATACATGATACATATCAACATACATGATCTACCTGATCATACAATGTATCCACCTGATACATATACAGATACATGATCCACCTGATCATACATGATACATATCAACATAGATGATCTACCTAATCATACAATGTATCCACGTAATACATATACAGATACATGGTCCAAGCATCCAACATGATGCATATACAGAATACATACAAATGATCCAACCGATCATATCCAGCATCCAACATGATGCGTACATACATAAATTATCCAACTGATCATATCCAGCATCCAACATGATGCATACATACATATACATATAAATGATCCAACTTATCATATCCAGCATCATCTTGATGCATATACAGAGCAGTAACTGGAGCATCATCCTGATGCTCATCATCCAGCGCTTACATCCATAGCCATGTGAAGGATCCTCCTTCCAACATGCTTGGAATGGCCTCTACAAATGTGTCCATCACTTCTTCCTCGAAGTGTCATCAATACGAAGAACACCAAGCCTCTCTCTGAAGTACTCGAACTTCACTCTAGCTACTGGTTTCGTCGGCACATCTGCAATCTACTCGTCTGTCGCAATGTACAGGAGCTTCACAGCTCCTCTCTGCACGATATCCCTGATATAGTGATATTTGATCTCTATGTGTTTCGACCTGTCATGAAACACCGGGTTCTCGAACAACTTCACACAACTCTAGTTATCAGAAAAGATACTCGTAGCATCCAAGGGGAGATCAAATAACTCAGACAGTAGCTTCCGTAGCCATACTACCTCACAACTAGTTGAACAGGCTACAACATACTCTGCCTCAGCTGTACTTAGTGCTATGTAGGACTGCTTCCTACTAAACCAAGAGATCACACCCGATCCCATACTGATGCAGCATCCAGATGTGCTCTTCCTATCCATAGCACTGCTAGCCCAATCTGAATCAACATAACCCTGCAGGTTAAATTTTTTATTCGCTTCATACTTGAGCCCATAATCCACTGTACCCTTCAGGTACCTCAGAACATGCTTTACAACAACCAGGTGAACACTCCTCGGATCCGTCAAGAACTGGCTCAATGTGTTCACCACAAAGCAAATATTTGGTCTTGTGTTCGTCAGGTACATCAAGGACCCAATCATCTGACGATACATAGAGACATCAACCGACTCAGATGAAGCATCACAAAGAAGCTTCAGATTCGATGCCATAGGTGTGGCCATGGCCTTGCAATCCATCATCCCGAACCTCTTCAGGATCTCTACTGCATACTTCCCTTGTCCAAGGAAGATTCCATCTGCACTCTGCCACACCTCCATGCCAAAAACAAATAGTGCATCATCCAAGTTCTTCATCTCGAACTTAGCAGCAAGCTTCTGCTACATGTCGGCAATCAATCTATCTTCACCTGTAACAAACAGGTTATCCGCATACAAAAGTAGTATCACTGGATTTCCTTCCTCAACCTTGTAGTAAAGGTTGGAATCCGCTTTACTCTTGGTAAAGCCCAAACTGGATAGAAATCTGTCTATCCTACCAAGTTCTGCACACATATATGACTACACCATTCAAGAAGGTTGTCTTGAAATCCATCTGGTGTATCTTCTATTTCATCACTTTTATATTTCTCTATGCTGCCATCTGCAGCATGCTTGATCTGATAGTTCCATTTGGAAGTCACAACAGAATTCCCTTCAGCTCTTGGGACCGCATCCCAAACATCGTTCTTCATGATCGACGGATCATGGCATTCTTCCCGTATCCTGGGAACTTCAATATCTTCAATAGATAATTTTGTTGCTTGAACAAATGTTGTAGTCCTTCTTTTGTAGGTGAAGGTATACGGTCTTTTCTACAAAACAAGTTAAATTTCATGATTAGAAACATTTCATAATTTTTAGACAAATTCTTACACATAAAGAAATATGTCATACAGTCATGCAATTATCTTAACCAATGCTTCAATACAACATTTATCCATGTTCCACAACTTTCTAGATGCCTTCCAGTCTCTACCAGAACATTGTTAAGAGTTTGCGCTACTCCCAACATGTCAGCAAAGAGGTTTCATTCTAGATAAGTAGCACTGGAATGTTGTACAGTGCCATAGGCCACTTACCCATCACATGCATAGTAGTAGTATATTGTTCATTAATGCAATCATTCTAATATGCACAACACATATCCTAAGTCTAGAAACATGATCATATACATCATTGAACAATTTTATTTAAACAAACAAATATGCAAGAAATGATAATTAAAAATACTTATCTTTGTTTGGTTGTTGGGTGGACTCCCTCTGAGTCTTTGCTTCTTTGCAGGAGCTGCTGAAGTAGCTTCTCCTACACCTTTTTGTTGTGGAATGTAGAAAGATGGTCAACTCCCTCTGAATATCTGCATCCTTGCAGAAACTATTGAAGTGTGCTCCTTTGCTTTCTTGCAGGAACAACTGGAGTGTGCTCCCTCTTGATCTTTGCTTCCTGGATTACCTGTCCTTGAACTTACATCCATCCTTAATCACTATGCATGCTTATTAGTATAATCATTGTGTTATCCTTGAGGTCTCATACATAATCACACATTTATTAGTATAATCTTAATACTATCAAAACACAATAATCTTAAACATGTATAGTCATGATCATTCACAGATAATAAACATTAGTATTCAAGGTTTCAGGGAAGTCTTCTTTTACTCATGCATATTCTTATTTGATCATAGGACTCTTCTGATTAGTTAAATCATCAATGCATAAACCCGTGATTACTCAAACCTATACCTTCATGATTCTTCTAGTTAGTCATATCATCAATTATGGTAAGAAACATAATATGCATACAGCCATGACTATTCAAACCTATGACTTTATGAATAATCATTATCAACAGCACAACAGTATAAGATCCTAACACAAGGTAGGATTCTAGCTTGATATAGGAAAAACATACTTGGATTAGCATGCTAGCTAGTTATGTATAACATACCCGCATAATGTCTTCTGATTCTCTTCAGTGACTTGTGCTAGTAACCTGCATGTCTCATAGGTTAACCATTGTAGGACCAAGTTATACATACCTCGAAAGTAGATCTTCTATGTGATCCATGACAATGGATGAATCTTTGTCTTCATGTCACCATGATCATATGTTCTTGAAGTAGAACATGATTTGTCTTTCTTGGTGTACCTTTTATGTTAGCGAACAACATAAACCTCATACAACATCACAATGCATTAGTACATTCATAAGTGTCAAAACCTTAATCAATGAATATCTTCTATTAAGGTGATACGACAAGTCTAGTAATTAATCAAGATTGTACTGTAATGATATGAAGACAAACATATGATAAAATTAACCATGAAACATACCTATAAGCCATACCTGTCAAGATTGCTTGTAATATTCTTATGGAAGGCCTTAGCCTCATCTCCCTCTGAGACAGGAACTTCTTCACTTATGCAGGTGACCAATCCATCTTCTTCTAGGATTAACCCAATCCACTTGATTTGCAAGAATTGGACCTGGAGATGGATTAAGGTTTGTCAAGGAAACCCCAAAAATTCAAACTTTGAATTTCAAACTTCTGAAAGAATACAAATATGTGCCTTGATGAGCTGATCAAGTAGGTATATTCAGAATTTGAAAACAGCAAAGTTTCACCCCTCGAAATTGCCTTTTAGATTTCTTAATTCACTAAGGAGGACCCTAAATTAGGGTTTGACTTTCCTGAAGCTTCACCCAACCAAAAGATTTGATTCAAAGCTCTAAGCTTCTATTTTTCTGAGGAGCTTCCAGCCGTGGTCACAGATTTCCAAAATTCCAAGTTTTGCAGAAGCCCTAATTTTCCATCTTTCCGATCAAAGTCCCAAACTAGGGTTTGATCAAGCCTGGCCTTCTGCCCAACCAAAAAATATGACCTTGGTCTCTAAATTTTGATTTTGATGAGTAGCATCCAGCCATGGTCTCATATTAGAGAAATTCCAACTTTCTCCGAAGCCATGAATGAAGGTGCTCAAAAATAATTATGTTTTGACAGAAATATGTACCTGATTGTTTCTGGTGTAACTCCGAACTTTTCGATCCACAAGGTCTGAAAATTTTTCTTGAGATAGCCTGACCTATTATATTTCCATCCTGATAGGTCTGACCTCAATTGGATTCTCTGAGAGAGAGTTATGCCAAGTGTCGCAATGTGACCTATTTATGAGATAATACAGGAGAGCAAACTTGTACAACATGCCACATGTCACTGGTTCCACTTGTGCCTCTGAAAACTTTTTTGAGATAGCCTGACCTGTTATATTTCCATCTTGATAGGCCTGACCTCAATTGGATTCTCTCATAGATAGTTATGCCAAGTGTCGCAATGTGACCTGTTTATGGGATAATACCGGAGAGCGAACTTGTACGGTGTGCCATGTGTCACTGGTTCAACTTCGGCCTCTGACAAATTGTCCTGAGATAGTACAATATGTGCACTACCTGTTAAGTTTTACGAAATTTCATTTGGAGCTTCTTACCCCAAGTTATGACCTTTTTCCCAAGGTCACTTGAGTTTGACTCAGATCTGGAAGAGGCCGAAACCCTATATTGTACAGATCATAAATCACAAAGTACAACGAATTAGAGGTTGTCCTTTGGATACAAGGTACATGGGGATCTGATCTTCGGCCTATAAAAGTTTCAAATCTGAAAACTTTGCCAAAATGGATTTATAGCGAAAGTGCTACAATGCCTGGATTTTGCTATATCAAGCCCTAGCATTGTAAGTGCAACAAGTGTCATACATGCCATATCATGCATTCTTTCAGGATAGCTCTAATACCATGTTAAATTTTTAGAATTTACTTCAATATGATCTAGGATCTTAACTGATAGAACAACATGTACAACAAATCTACAGCATATCAATCATGGACACAATAATGCAAGCACACAAGAGACACAGAGTTTACTTAGGGAAAACCATAAAGGTGAAAAACCCCAATAACTTCCTCAGAGATAGATAGAGAAATGATACAACCCAAGCATAAGAGATAGACATCTCCTAGCAGCAGCTTCTCCTCCTCCACAAGTGCGCCACTCTCCCGAGAGTGTGAGAGAGAATAGAATGTGTAAAATGAGAGAGACACACTCTCTATTTATACACTAACTTAACTTGACCTTTACTCAACTAGGTCAGCCTCAACTTAACCACTTAACATAATGTTGACTGGGCCGACCCCCACTAGGGTGGTCTAATAACCCTTTGACCCACATGGCCGACCCCCAATAGGGTGGTCTAATAACCCTTTGACCCACATGACTTATACAGGGCTGACCCCAACAAGGTGGTCTAATAACCCATCAAGTATAAGTTACGACACTTATAATATAAATGACGACACTTCTGTATAGAGGAATAATAACATCTCTATAGGAATACAATATACACATATGTGATATACATTCCGAAGTTACATATACATCAACACATAAGTCCCCGGTCGATGATTTTGCAAAGTTGACCCCCATGTGCAAAAATTGCACACTCCCTTACTAAGAAAAACCCTAGTTTCCAAAATGGATCTACAAGTGACACCTAGGCCATGGGATCGAAGGAGAGGGGACCCCTAACACTATCCTGATGTCTTGAATTCAACGGATTCGATGGTTTATTGATCCAAGCTACGGTCGTCATTCTATGGCTCATTCCATCTCGCATCCAAAAGGCCTTCACGGACACCTGTTGGATACCTACCCGGGCCATAGAATTCCAACCATGAAACACAACCGTGTTTCCTGGAGTCCTGCAAGTGTTTCTAGGAAGGTTCCAGCTCGGAACGCTAGCCATAAGTCCCCGATCAATGATTTTGAAAAGTTGACCCCCATGTGCAAAAATTGCACACTCCCTTACTAAGCAAAACCCTAGTTTCCAAAATGGACCTACAAGTGACACTTGGGCCATGGGACCGGAGGAGAGGGGCATCCCTAGGACTATCTTGATGTTCTAAATCCAACGGAGTCGATATTTTTTCGATCTGAGCCACAATCGTCATTCTATGGCTCGTTCCATCTCACATCCAAAAGGCCTTGAGGGACACCTATTGGATACCTACCATGGCCATAGAATTCCAACCGTGCAACAAAACTGGTTTCCGGGGAGTCTTGGAAGTGTTTCTAGGAAGGTTCTAGCTCAGAATGCTAACCATAAGTCCCGGTTCGATGATTTTGCAAAGTTGACCCCCATGTGCAAAAATTGCACACTCCCTTACTAAGCAAAACCCTAGTTTCCAAAATGGATCTAAAAGTGACACCTGGGCCATGGGACCAGAGGAGATGGGAACTCCTAGCACTATCTCGATGTCCTGAATCCAACGGAGTCGACCATTTGTCGATCCGAGCTACACTCATCATTCTATGGCTCATTCCATCTCACATCCAAAATGCCTTCAAGGACACCTGTTGGATACCTACTAGGGCCATAGAATTCCAACCATGCAACAAAACCATGTTCTGTGGAGTCTTGCAAGTGTGTCTAAGAAGGTTCCATCTCAGAATGCTATCCATAAGTCCCCGGTCGATGATTTTGCAAAGTTGACCCCCATGTGGAAAAATTGCACACTCCCTTACTAAGCAAAACCCTAGTTTCCAAAATGGACTTACAAGTGACACCTAGGCCATGGGACCGGAGGAGAGGGGCACCCCTAGCACTATCCCGATGTCCCAAATCCAATGGAGTCAACGGTTTGTTCATCCGAGCCACGGTCGTCATTCTATGGCTCATTCCATCTCGCATCCAAAAGGCCTCCAGGGACACCTCTTGGATACCTACCGGGGCCATAGAATTTCAACCGTGCAACAAAATCGGGTTCCAGAGATTCCTTCAAGTGTGTATATGAAGGTTCCATCTAGGAACGTTGTCCATAAGTCCTCGGTCGATTATTTTGCAAATTTGACCCCCATGTGCAAAAATTGCACACTCCCTTACTAAGCAAAACCCCAGTTTCCATAATGGACCTACAAGATGACATTTGGGCCATGGGATCGGAGGAGAGGGGCACCCCTAGCACTATCCCAGTGTCCTGAATCCAACGGATTCGATAGTTTGTCAATCTGAGCCACGGTCGTCATTCTATGTCTCCTTCCATCTCGCATCCAAAATTCCTTCAAGGACACCTGTTGGATACCTACTAGGGCCATAGAATTCCAACTGTGCAACAAAACCACGTTCCGGGGATTCCTGCAAGTGTGTCTAAGAAGGTTCCAACTCGGAACACTAGCCATAATTCCCTAGTCAATGATTTTGCAAAGTTGACCCCCATGTGAAAAAATTGCACACTCCATTACTGAGCAAAAAGATAGTTTCCAAAAATGGACCTGCAAGTGACACCTAGGACATGGGACCGGAGGACTTGGGAACCCCTATCACTATCTCAATGTCCTGAATCCAGCGGAGTCGATATTTTTTCAATCCGAGCCACGGTCGTCATTCTATGGCTCGTTCCATCTCGCATCCAAAAGGCCTTCACGGACACCTGTTGGATACCTACCGGGGCCATAGAATTCCAACCATGCAACAAAACCAGGTTCCAGGGAGTCCCGCAAGTGTTTATAGGAAGGTTCCAGCTCAGAACGCTAACCATAAGTCCCTGGTCAATCATTTTGCAAAGTTGACCCCCATGTGCAAAAAATGCACACTCCCTTACTGAGCAAAACCCTAGTTTCCAAAATGGATCTACAAGTGACACCTGGGCCATGGGACCAGAGGAGAGGGGAACCCCAACTGGTCGTCATTCTATGGCTCGTTCCATCTCGCATCCAAAAGGCCTTCAGGGACACCTGTTGGATACCTACCGGGACCATAGAATTCCAACCGTGCAACAAAACTATGTTTCGTGGAGTCTTGCAAGTGTGTCTAGGAACGTTCCATCTCATAATTCTATCCATAAGTCCCCGGTCGATGATTTTGCAAATTTGACCCCCAGGTGCAAAAATTCCACTCCCTTACTAAGCAAAACCCTAGTTTCCAAAATGGACCTACAAGTGACACCCAGGCCATGGGACCGGAGGACAGAGGCATCCCTAGCACTATCCCGATGTCCTGAATCCAATGGATTCAACGGTTTTTCGATCCAAGCCACGATCTTCATTCTATGGCTCGTTTCATATCCCATCCAAAAGACCTTCAAGGACACCTGTTGGATACCTACTGGGGCCATAGAATTCCAACTGTGCAATGAGACCGGGTTTCGGGGATTCCTTCAAGTGTGTATAGGAAGGTTCCATCTGGGAACGCTAGCCATAAGTCCTCAATCGATGATTTTGTAAATTTGACCCCCATGTGCAAAAATTGCACACTCCCTTACTAAGAAAAACCCTAGTTTCCATAATGGACCTACAAGATGACACTTGGGCCATGGGAGCGGAGGATATGGGCACCCCTAGCACTATCCCAATGTCCTGAATCTGGCAGAGTTGACGGTTTATCGATCTGAGACATGGTCATCATTTTATGGCTCCTTCCATCTCGCATCCAAAATGCCTTCAGGGACACATGTTGGATACCTACCGGGGCCATAGAATTCCAACCGTGCAACAAAACTGGGTTCCAGGGAGTCTTGCAAGTGTGTCTAGGACGGTTCCAACTTGGAACGCTAGCCATAATTCCTCGGTCAATGATTTTGCAAAGTTGACCCCCATGTGCAAAAGTTGTGCACTCCCTTACTGAAAAAAACCCTAGTTTCCAAAATAGACCTACAAGTGATGGCATGGCATGTATGATGATGTGGCATGTGTGATGAAGCTGGAAAGACACATGATATTGTTCTGGTGCAATCATTAAGTTAGTGTTGCAATCTGACATCATTCTATAAAAGTTTGGCAAGTTTGTGAAACTTTGGAAATTGACTAAGTATGGAAAAAGTAGTCAAAACTGCTCTAAGAGAATGCCTGCCATAATTCATGGTTTGAGACAAATGCACACACCATCATATCAGGCTATAGCTTGTTGAAGTGGCTATCTATTCATGGTCTCATTTCTCCATAATCATGTCTGAAGAGAAAGTTATAAGTCTTCAAAAATAGGGTTTTGAGATAAACTTTGGAGAAGTTCTTGAAAATGGCTAAGTGTTGGAAAACTAGTCTAGGTGGCCTTGGGAAAATGCCTGCCATAATTCATGGTTTGAGAAAAATGCACGCACCGTCATATCAGGATATATCTGTTTGAAGTGGCTATCTAACCATGGTCTCATTTTCCCATAAGCATGTCTGAGGAGAAAGTTATAAGTCTGCCAAAATAGGGTTTCAAGATAAACCTTGGAGAAATTCTTGGAAATGGCTAAGTGTTGGAAAACTGGTCCAGGTGGCCTTGGGAAAATGCCTGTCGTACCTCATGGGAGAATGATAAAACTTATCTGGAACTATCATGCTCTATCTTGTCAAATAGGCTATCTTGCCATGGTCTTAGTTTTCACAGAAGGTGTTTGATGACAAAGTTAACAGCCTGCCAAAACAAGGTTTCAGGTTGCTTTTACACCAAAGTAGCAAAGCTGCCTAAGTGGCCTCAAGGAAATGCCTGCCATATTTTTTGGATTGAATAAAATGCATGCACCATATGGTCATCCTATAGGCTGTTGATTTGTATATCTAACCATTTCCTCATCTTTTCTTTGGAGTGCCTGAGGAAGAAGTTGTGGATCTGCCAAACAGTGTTTTAGGCAGATTGGACTAAGTCTAGGAAAGTGCAAAATTTGTGTAAGTGTAAAATCAATGGTAATGCATTCAGAGGTTGATAAGAAAATGAATGGAACCTACCTACACTAGGAAGAAGAATCACGACACTTCCTTTTGATTGTCACTTGTCAGGAACCACAATTCATGGGCTTGACTCCATTCTATACCACTATTTTATATTTGCTATTCCTACCTATTTGGTGAAGGTCCCCTAGCAATGCCACATGATCAACAGTCTCCATGGAGATACCTCTTTTTATCCCTCACTACTGCTTTTGAATTTGATTTGTATTCAAGTGGGTAGGTTAAAACCTCATGATGTATCTACACTAAGGATATAAGTCAATAAAATAATGAAACTACTATGCTTATGCTCTATGGTTTAATTACTTCTTTCTGATGGACAACATCAAACAAAAACAATCAATAAAACAGTATGTTTTGAGATTTATGGGTGGACCTCAAATCCATAAACTTGATTCAAAGAGGGATACCAAAATATCAAGGCTAGAAATATATATTTATGGCTTGGGACCAACGATCAATTTGATGGGTCATTTGTAATGCTTCAGGGCATCATTCATGAACCTTGGTCCCTAGAAGGTGCCTTTAGAGCCTAATGCATAATTCAAAATTCAAAATATTTGAAAGTGATATTTAGGTGTGTAATTGTGTTTGAAAAGATGATGTTGTGTGTTATTTTATACTAATATTTGTATGGTTTTCTTTGTGCAAGTGTGTATGTAAATCTTTGCCTATGTGTGTTTTTTCTAACATGTAAATTTTTGTATATGTGCATAGATATTTGCATGTGTTCATTGTGATTTGTGAATGACAAATGTGTACTCATTGATGTGTATTGATTCTAATTTATATTGAATATTATGAAATTTTATAATATAAGATGAGTTTTCAATCTTGTTTAAATGCATGTGAAGTTTTCCTAAACTGATAGAAACTTGAATTGGAGTGGTTGGTGTAAAACATCAATGTATTGTAATAGTAACTTAATAATAACTCAAACATCAAATAAACGATATAAGATAATGATATCAAATAAACTATCTAACACGAATAACATTAGACATGCATGAATAAACAATCACATGACTATACTATGTACCTCAATCAATTAGGCCTTTTGGATCCTCTCGGTTTTTTATTGTCTCAAACAACCTATCGTGCTATGCATGAGGTAGTAAGTAGCGTACCTTGTTTGATGTCTTCGTTGACATTGTTTGTAGTTGGATGTTTGTACCAACGATCAAGTGCGTAAAGTGATATACCCATGAACTTGGTCTATAATCCGTGTATGTGTAGCCATTTCTCTTTGGTCCATTTCCATCTACTGTAAGATATTCTCCCTGAAAAACCATCGAGCCAGTCAGAGAGGTAATGCCTTCACTATCGGTTATTGATGCGAAGACAGTTTTCTTCCACTGGATGCATCGTGCCAACCAATAATTTTTCCCAATTGCATTGTCTGTCGAAGCGACAACTGCGTAGATGTGTCCTTCAAAAATTCATTTTACGGTCATAGTCCAACAAGTAGTGGTTTGATAACTTGGATAATTACAAAAACAAGGATGGAACCGGGATATGCATGCAGATTTGTTTAACTGTATGTACAAGATCATATATATTATTATATTCATTTGAAATAGAGGACTGGCCTTCCTCTAACTGGATTGTTTCAACAACCTCATGTGGGTCCACTACAAGTGATACATGATCCCATTCATCAACCCAATCCATTTATTCACACTCATCCACTCACAACTACAGCAAGGCCCGCAAAAGAAAGCAAGTTTCTAGGTCCATATTTCAAATAAGGGATTGTTTGAGCTTTGAACTGAATGAAATACACCAATGCCTTGCACAGTACACTACAACTATAAGAACGCGATCGATCTATATCAACCACATGCCAGAAATTTATGACAACATGTCCTCTACCTGTTGGTATGTGCTACTCTGTGGTTCAATCTGACATTTTTGTAGAGCACCATTGAACTATGGATTCTTCATCCCGAATATGAGGTTTGTTCATGCTCCTCGTCTCCTCCCTTTGTAGGGAAGTTTTGAGACATGCTCCAGCCCCATCATGCTCTCCCTTTCAATGCTCGGTCTCAAAATAGTTCCATATATGCAGCACATCATAAGTCTTGTGCTAAATACTCAACCACTGGAAGACACGTGTATTTTTGAACTGGCCTGCACAACCATCTGACCATTTCCAATGCTGATCCATCTGTATACCTCTCTCCTTCAGTTAATTATAGAAACTTCTGAAGCAATGCTGCACATAATGCAGGTTGTGACACCTATCGTCACTGATGTAGAATTTGGTCTCTTTCAATATTATACTCATGTCATTACCGCTCTCTCGCACATGCCTATACGTGATATGGACCATTATGCTAACTTGGTCTGAATGGTAGTATTGACTTTGAATCTCATTTTGTGGCTGCAGGGTGTGGTTTTTATCAAAGTCCACAACCGACAATATTGTGCCATTGGGAAAGGTGTCCCTGCACTGTCTGTACTGTTCATCCTGTCATCGTGTTACATGGACATGTTGTACATACTGCTCGGTCTTTTGGTATAATTCCTTCATGAAATCGCAAATTTGTACCTGGTGCCACAAAACCAAGGGCATTAATACAACGTGACATTTTCAATCTGAATATATATGTAAAAATTCAACATGTACAGTATGAAAGTATGCAAACTTAGATTACCTGTGACTTCACCAATGCAATTTTTTTACTTTCCTTTGCACTATCTACTTGATATGTTATGTACTTGAAGTTCTGCATTTCTACTGGCATCTTCCCAAATTCTTGCTCCTCAGTTTCATGGATGCAGCGGCTCAATAATGCAAATCCACTACACCTAGAACATGTCCCATATAAACATGATCTTTTATAATATTTGTGTCCTTCAGCCCTTGGACACATTATGCTATGTATAAATTTTCTGGATGCATTCGATGGTTGTAACGATGGCCAGTCTTGCACAATGTTAGTATGCAAATCACAAAATATATGTCTATATGTATCATAATAGTACTCAAATTCTACATGGTATCTACAACAACATGTGTTGCAATCAATGCAAATTTTAACATACCAGGGTTTGCATTTTTCAAAGGACCTTTGGACCAAGTTCAATTGTGTGTGCTCATTCTTGAACCTCTCATAGAGTTTCGTTTGTGTCGTGTCAAGGAAGTGCTTGACATGGGGTTCACACCCCTTAACACCTTTTCTCAACTTTAAAAAATCTCTTTGATTCGATGACGGTCTAGTGTTATCATGCCAAAAATTTTGTACTAGTTCTTTAACAGCATCAATAAGCTTTATGTCTAAACGAGGTAACCTACCAACAAAGGCCCAACAATATTTTTGGCCCGGGGTCTCAATTTTTTCTCTAATAACATAGTACTTTTGAAAAGTATTTCTATCTACTTTAAATATTTTACATGTGTGTGATAGCAGGCTGCAGTGAACGTATCCGTTCACTAAGTTAACCGTGTCCAGTTAAGGGTTAAGAAGCGAATCCGCCTTCCATATTTGAGATAAAAAAGATAATATTATATTGATTGATGTTTATAAATTACAATAAGATTTCCTTTTATAGGGCTTGAGGAAGCATAGTGAAGGGTTACGCCCTTTCACTTAGTAACCTAATAATCTATTAATTTATAAATAATAATATTAAATAAATATTCACAGCGTTGCCACTCCCTTTTAAGGAGCTTTGTCCTCAAAGCTATTTTTTTTAGTATCAACTTTATCTTGGATTTGTGTTGTAATCCTTTCTGCTTGAGTGGTGAGTTTTTGAAACAATACAATTTGTAATTATTTGTCTTCCATATCGCCTTTTGGATTTCATGTATGGACACTTGTGGACCTTCATTACTTCCACTTTTTGCATTGGTTGTGGTTCCAACATTGAATGTCATAATGATGGAGGTAATTTTAAAAGATGTTCTTCGATCTTGGAAATTAGGACAATGGTCATTCTTAAGACTTTGAAGTTTGAAAATCTCCACATGAGTCTTCTCAATTTCCTGGAGCCATATTATTGTAGATGGATTCCATCTTACAATCTTAGTATCTATGCCCTTAAATTCCAACAATTTCAAATATATGTGGTGGTTGTCACAATAAATATGCACATCTAAACTGACATCAATCTGATTAGAAATATTTAGGTCTTGTACTAGTTTCCTCTGAATCGTAGCCTTCATGGCTTCTTTATTGGAAGGAACTTTAAGGACCTTCATTCTTGATTTCCATATGACTATGTCCAAGGATCTAATTCTGGAACAACATAAATGTTGTTCATCTGTAGTAACCTACTCCACAGAGCTTCCTAACGACATGGATGAAATACCTTTTATGTATTCTAGCTTACCAACATTAGGCCCATTATCATATTCACCATCATTTGGAACGTAAGTGACAGTGGGCAAAGAAACAATTTCTACATAACTATCTACACTTGTGTTTGTAGAACCATCATTAGTTCTTCCAACATGTTTAAGTAGACATTCACTACTTCCATGGCTTTAAACTTCATCAATCGGATCAATAGATTTATCTAATAAAACTAATTGGGAACAATGTTCAAGTGTCTTCTCCTGCTCAACAAGAACAATTGCATTTGAAAGGTCACTTGTTATTGTAGACATATAATCTACAACTTCATGATCCACAACTGGTGGATGTTGATCTAATGCACATGCATGCTCTATCGCTTTGATGTCATCTTTTTCTTCAATTTCTACAATAGGTTTTCTTATTCTATCTTCCTCATCTTCTGTGTATATGTCCTCTTTTGGATATTTATCAACAATGGCTTGGCTCTTATCAATGTCATCTCTATACGTTCCAATTCTACGGGAGACATAGGTTTTAAATATTTTTTCCTCAAAACTGTCATCGTCGTCACCGAGAGCGGGCCAATCTTTTCGATACTTATCAGCAACCAGTTTGACTCTCCTCGATATTGTAAACAATGTCATATTTACTTGTTCCAATTCCATGAGAGATGATGGCTTTAAGTCTCTTCTCCTCATAGCTTTCATCTTCATTATTGAACCACTTCATGGTTAAAAGTTTGAGACTTAATTAATTAATAATAATTGTAAGGACAAATAATTATTATATAAGTAAAATAAACAAATATAATAATTATTATTATATTTAAATATTATATTTTTTTTTATAATTTGAGAATGTAATTTTTAATAAAATTAAATATTAATATAACAATATTAATACAATATTTAATTTTTATTAAAAATTAGGGTTGACTATGGTGGTGGTAGAGGCGAAGGGAGGGAAGTGGTGGAATTGTGTGCGTGGATGTAGTGCGCAGTGGAGGAATGAGCACAAGGTAGAGGAAGTGTGGTGGTAGTGTGGCATACTGGTGGTGTGGAGGTGTGAGTGAGGTGAAGAACGTGGATGGAAGAGCGCGGGTGTAGAGGCGGTGCAGCAGGGAGGCGAGAGAATGAGGAGGGAGGTCAGGGGCGTGAGGGAGTAGGTGGAGGAGGGAACATGCAGTGGCGGCGGTGGTGGCAGCGCGGAGGGAAGAGCACGGAGGAAAAGGTTGGGTGCTGCGTGCAGGTCGTAGAGCAGGTGGAGGTGCAACGTGTGGCAATAGGGAGGTCGAGGGGCAAGCAGAAGGTGATCAACAGGGAGGGAGGGCTCGCAGCAGAGCAGAGGTGGCGTGGGCATGGGCATCGAATGGGAAAGGGAGACTGCAGGAAGCGGCGAAGCGAAAGCAGGTGGGGAGTGGGTTGAAGGGCGACCAGGAGGTGGTCTGGGAGGAGGGTGGTTGGTAGGGAGGCGGAGTATTGGAGTAGAGAGGACGCAGCGTGGAGAGCGTGCAGGTGGAGCTCGCATGTGCTGGGAACAGCGTGGGATGTTGGTGGCAGGTGGAGTGGGAGTGCTGGAGGAGTGCACAGGAGAGGATGACGCTGGAGGGCTCACGTGGAGCAGAGGCGGTGCAGCAGGGAGTGAGGAGTAGCGGGGAACGAGGGAAATGAGGGAGATGAGGAGAAGGTGGTGTAGCAGCGATGGTTATGGAGAGTGATGAGAATGAAGATCCAAATCCGAGGAGAGAGTGAGGATATGTGAGTCGAAACCGAGCTCGATAGTAGGAAGAGCCGAATCCGAGCTTAGGTTGAAGGAGCCGAAACCGGGCTCTGATACCAAATGCAGTGAATGTATCCATTCACTAAGTTAACCGTGTCTGGTTAAGGGTTAAGAAGCGAATCCACCTTCCATATTTGAGATAAAATGATAATATTATATTGATTGATGTTGATAAATTACAATAACATCGCCTTTTATAGGGCTTGAGGAAGCATAGTGAAGGGTTACGCCCTTTCACTTAGTAACCTAATAATCAATTAATTTATAAATAATAATATTAAATAAATATTCACATCACAGGCGACGTTGCCTTGTGGATTTGCCTACAATCGATTCCGACAGTACACGATGGGCCGCATTAAAATATTTTGTACGGGAAGTTTTTCCAATCAAATTAAATGCAGACTGTAGATTTCTAACGACATGATTGTTGGCCTCTGAACTTCTAACTACCTTTCTGCCCAAAATTCTCCTAACATGAGCTAGACAATGTGATTTTAACAAAGCTAGAAACAATTGACATTTTGCTGCATCGGTTTTGGATTCAAAAAATTATTTGATTATCCCGTTACGATGGAAATCAATAGTGCATTTGGGAAACTTAACTTCAAGTCCTGAAAATGAACTTTAATCCACATGAATACGTCGGGGAATTCTTCGTCATATGCTTGATAGTCGAGGAAAGGGAGTTGGAAAGGAAGTACGAGTATCATCACCGGTTTGTTGTGGCCCTTCGTTCACAATTTGTTCCTGCAAGGGAGTGTGTTCGACATGTGTGTGCTCTTCTTAAGGAGGTTACCAATTAACAACTTGTTCAACAACCATCCCTTCATACTCGATATCAAGCAATATTTGATTGATTTCAACCACTTCGACATTACTTGTTGATGGATCTAAGGCACTAATATTTTGATGTCTATGGTTTTCCATGTACAACCTGTCCTTTTCTCTTATCTCATGGGACTTTTCAGGGGGCGTCTCCTTCCTTCAAGACTTTCTTTTATTATTATGTTTGTTTCCCATATTCAATACGTTTTTTTGAACAAAACAAAAATATCACCCCTGCAAGAATGAGCAACAAATAAGATATTAAAACTCGATGTGCATGATTTTCAAAACTCAATGTAGCAATTGATTATGTACAACAACATCTAGTCAGAATGTTTTCATATAATCTTAAAATCTATTGAGAATTCCCTAGATATAACAACAACATCACATTTAGGAACTCAATTGGATGGTATTGGATGGTGGTATTGGATGTTAGTAGGAGCACATTCCCTACAAAAGGAGAAGCTCCTACTCACTTCATTTTCATGTTTTGGATGAAGGAAAATAGCCCCAAAATATTAAGAGTTTTCAATTCTTTAGGTGTTTGTGTGAGTTGTTGTAGTGAAATCATGAGGAATTCAACAAATGTTTGTGTACTAGATGGAGTTATGTGATTATGAAAGGTTATTAGTGGTGATGCAAGCAAGTATTTTTTATTATCTTCATGAAAGGTTGAAAGCATTGCTTGGTGAATGTTGTAGTTGTTTTGTGGTAAGATGTTTTTATTGTCTATGCTAAATATTAGGAAGACTAAAATACATCTATCATACAATTCATGAGGTAAAACTAAAATAGAGACAATTCGAACAAAGTGAATGAAGACTAAAATACATTTAACAAGAGGAAGAGATCACCACACCTCAAGGATTATGATTGCTCTTTGCTTCAAATGTAAAATTATCTTTTGATGTATCCACTATATGTAAGAAGAGTTCAAGTGTGTCCAAGCAACATGAGAATTCAATCCAAGGATCCAAATAGAGTCCAATTGTTGTGTATTCAATCAAAGGAGCCAAATAGAGACCAACTGGTGTGTATTCAATCCAAAGAGCCAAATAGAGCCCCAACTATTGTGTATTCTATCCAAATTGTCAAAGAAACACCAAATGGTGTGTGAATTCAATCCAAAATATAAATGGTTGTCGGACTGTGCATGCAATCAGCGAAAAACATGCGTGGAATGAGAGAAAAAATGCGGGAGAAGAGAGTGGGTTATTTTCTAAATTTTATGCTCAACAAGGACACGCATGTGCTCCTAGCACATGCACGCCCCTGTTGAACGTTTAATAGTTCGGTGGGTAACGTTACTTCATTTATTGCCCAATAAATCGATATGTGTCAGTTTATTCCTAGATCCCTTCCCCCATTAAGGCCTTTAGGCCCTCTTCTAAACCATAATCCCTAAGTGCATAAGTGCTTCTAGGTGTTTAGGGGTTTTGGGGTTAGGGTTATAAGGAGTGTAGGTTAGGAGTTAAAGGTTATAGTTGTTGTAGGCAAGATATGGGTTTAAATGTTATATAAAATTAAAAATCTACCAATCTTCATCATCATAAGGAGCTTCTCTAATTTTGTTGAATCATTACTAGTGTGAGATGATGATGATGATGATGATGATGATGATGATGATGGAGATGATAATTAAGATGATGATGATGATGATGATGATGATGATGATGGAGATGATAATGAAGATGATGATGATGATGATGACGAATATGATGATGATGATGATGATGATGACAAAGATGATGATGATGATGATGATGATGATGATGACGAAGAAAATGATGATGAGGAAGAGGGTGATGACGAAGATGATGATGAGGAAGAGGATGATGACAATGATGATGATGAATATGATGATGATGATGATGTTGGAATATTCACACCATCATTTTTGTATTTTACATGCTTGCATGCAAATCTGCATGCATCTAGTCATCATCATGGTTGTCTCCCCAACACCTAGAGCTTGCTTCTAGCTCTCCAGAGCCTGTCTACAGCCCCCAATTAGCCTCCTACTTACTTAATGCACCCTCCTTGACTTCTCTACATGGAAAGTGCGCATTTCCCACCTACCACGGCCAGTTTGGGCGCCTTTGCTCACCTACCATCAGTTATCACTCAGTTAGGGCGCCTTATCTCACTTACTGGGAGTTATCATT